>JAKSZP010017383.1:0-107845 GCA_022478985.1 Massospora cicadina
GTATTCTCCTTCAGGTTAGTTCTTACGTCAAACTTCCGCCACCATTCCACACCCAAAATGATAGGGAACAGGAGGTTTTTGATCGCACTAAAGTGATCAGACAAGTGGTAATTGCCAACCTGATAATCCACTGTTCCAATGATCTTCAGAGTGGGAATACCTTGGGACGCCCCTCCTCTAACCACATCACCTGGCAAGTAACTCAGCCCAAGGTAGTCGGCTAAGTACTGGTCCATATAGTTTCCAGAAGCGCCAGTATCCACCAAAATAGTAGTGGCGAGATTCCCTAAAGGCGAGGAGAGGGTGGCAGTCAATAGAAAATACCCTGAATGGTCTTTATTTATTGAAGATAATGATAACACTTCACCAAAGTTCTCATCATCTAGCTCAAGCCTGCACACAGAATGGGTTTGGGAATTAAAAAAGGGGGTGGGATATTTGGCCACTCTTAATACTGAGGCCACATACCACACCATGTCTTCTGCAGGTGCATATACTTGATTATATCTGAAATGAAGTTCCTTCTCCACCTCCTGAGTGCTCCGGATCATGGTAGAGGCCAACCATGGGTTCTCAGGGGTAATTTGATACATAGAAATAGAGTCCTCATCCAAGCCATATGACCAAAGTAAAAGGTTCAGAGATAGAGGCCAGGGTTTCGTTATAAAACGCAGTTTTAGATGTAAATGACCCTATCCCTGAAACTGTGATGGAATGCCCAACGTTATCCAAGGCCAAAACCACCAGGCCCATCTGCGCTGATTCTGCCAGCATTGTCTGAATGTGCTGGTGATGGAAAATTCGTTTCTCAGAATGAAATTTAGTAATTTTGGTGGAAAGTTGGGGAATCACAACTTTCAGACATCAAAGTGCCTGACTCCACCAGGTACGAACATGAAGGGTGGACACTTTCCAGTTGGAGGCAACCAAAATAACGTCAAGTTTATCCAACCTTTGGGAAAATGAGGAAACAGCAGTGCGGCTAATGACAGCTGGAGCCCACAGCTGACGGCCACTGTTTCCACTTTGAAAAAGTTCCACGCAGAAAAAGTTCGTGCACATAAGAAAAGGTGGTTGGTCAGCTAATGTAAGGAGAGTGTCTATAACTCTTCAGTTCTCAGCGTGGCAGTGCTTGGTGCACAGGCCCAACACCAGGGAACTAGCTGTTAGTGCCAGAGGGATTAGAGCCCAGCAGAGGGTGCTGGAGTAATAACCGCTGAAGCATAATATTGTTAATTTTATAACAAAATCTCATAGAAGGGCGACGCGGTGCACATATTGGATGGGTTTAGGCAGCCCAGGTTGGAGGGATCCTGGGTGGACAAATGGTGCACAAGGGGAGAGCGTAATGGTACTTGCAATAGCAAGTGGAACAGAACGTGAGACCTCCTTGAAGAGGTTTGCGCACAGGAGCATTCAGAATATCATAAAATAAAAATGACTTAAAACGGTGGAGAGGTTTATTTGGGAAGTTGACCAACAAGGAATGTTTGTCAGGGAAAACATAATTAAACTTCTTTGGGGGAAATATGGGGTTTGCTGAAGTGGGCCCAAGCACTGACCCACCAATAAGGCAAACACTACCATCCAGATTGGTAGAATATTCTGAAACCAACTTCACTCAAGTAATCAATTGAAGTTGAATTTGACTCAAATGCGTGATTCTATAAATGGAATGGGTTTTAGAACCCCGTTCCTTAACTAACCAAATTGAACTGTCCGCGTTAATTTTGTAAACTGTCCTTTTTAACGCCTGGGCTGATGTAAGGGGCTGAGCGTTAGGCACCCCACTAGTACCAACCTGGGCATATTTAGCTTGTACCCAGCGTTGGTCCAGTGTGTGCCTGATGTCAGGGAGGGCCTGAAGCTTCACCTTCTGGGCTCCTGGCGCCCAGCCTTATCCTTGGGGTTGGTCCCCACTATGATGTCATTTGACCATGACAGAACTATCCAAATTTAGACAGCGCTGAAAAAGGCTATGGTGAAGATGGAATTGGTCAATGGTCAATTATTCACAATAACAGACAGCAAGCAGCTCTTGTTTCCAAAACCCTCATAATAGAAAGAAATAATTTGGGCTGCACACAAGGTTGTTGGTCATGGAAAATTAAAGAATACACTTGAACACGTTAGGCAATACTACTATTAGAAGTCCCTAAGTTATGATGTCGCCGGTTACATCACCTGTTGTGTGGAATGCCAGCTCCACAAGCTGCATAAAAACGTGGTGAATTACCAACTAGTAAGATAGGATCTTTCATGAAACACAATCTCAATCATCGTTATGGGACCATTGAATGTGAGCACAGGTGGAGTACGTTATATCATAGTAGCAATTGACCACCTTCTGAGATAGGTTGAAACCTAAGAATTAAGACAAGCTATGCACTAAGTACCGCCAAATTTATCCTGGAGCAAATGGTATAGACATGGGTGTCCCCAGGTGCTATTGAGTGACAATGGCGCAAATTTACACCTCATTTGTAATTCCCCACTTGAATGACCTGATGAGGATCAAAGGAGTGATTTCTGCACCTTATTGGCTTGAAATGAATGGAGTTATTAAACAAGTCAATGGAACTCTTTCTGCTATGCTAATGAAACTGATCTCAGGTAAGGTGTCATGTTAGGCATCTTATCTAAGTTCATGACCTTTGCATACAGCATCAGTTTTCATTCAGTGATGGAAATAAGCCATTTAGATTATTGTAAAGTCAAAGAGCAGCATTACCGCCAATTCTCTACTCAGCAGTGGAACTGACTCTGGGGGATGAGCACAAATTAATTACCTGTATTGGCTTAAAAATAATAGTGAACCTCAAATCTCAAGCTTGTGATATGATGGTCAAAAGAAGAATTTAGGCAAAGAAGAACAATGACAAGGTTTAATCTAGCCTGATCGAATTTTCTATTGGAGAGTGAGTAGCCTATTGTAATACACATGGGTTTGGTTGCCAAAATAAGCTAGATGCAAAATGGTCAGGACCATTGGTGATTATTACAAAAATGGGAAATGATGCTTAAACAATCAAATTTTTTGATGGTTAATTAATTGATATAATACATAGCAAATTTCTAAAAATGGAATTAAAATTAAAATGTAAAATATATAAGATTAAAAAATAATAGAAAAAATATATAAAAAATATTGAAAAAATATGGTTATTATATAATTTGTCAGAAAAAAAGAAAAAAGAGTATTGCAATATTAATTTTTTAATTTTTTAGTTTTTTATTCATATCCTTGGGATGCAAGGTATGTGGCCTCCTTTGAAGCCTCTGGGGGAGGGAGGTTGAATGGTAATATTGGAGAAGAGGCTGCCAAAGTCAATCTGGGATCAGACACTAGAAAGAGTTAGAGCAAGACAAAACTATGTTTTAAACTTGAGGAGAATTCTGAGATGATGCTACAATTGGGAGCATGATTAGGACATGCAAATTAGCAAGATGAGAAAGCCCAGATTGCAGAGGAAAAGCAATGCAATAAAATGAAATTGGTGAATAAGGCAATGTAATTCCTATATGGCACAGGCGCTGAGAGTTGTGTCCAATGTGTTTGGCAATGAGCTTCATTAAGTACATTGGGCCTATGGAGGACAACAAATAAGGAAGATGTGCGGGTGGTTGTCAGACCATACCCCTGATTATTGTAATTAAGGAAAGATACCGCCAAATATTCTCAGCCATGAAGTAGTCATGAAGACAGCAAACTGCATCTTGGAGGTGGCAACTGTATGCCTCTTGGAAGCGGAAGGGGAAGGAATGGTGGAAGTTTGGTGATATGGGGAGGCTGGCAGCTCATATGTGAATTACTTGTCCTGCAAAATGGAGTGTTACACCGCGGTATCTCAATTGAGTATGTGATTAAGATTGCAAGGGGTGAAGGAAATGCTTAGAGATTTAGTTAATCTTCCCCAAAGTTCTTAGTATGTAAGCTCAATATGATCATCATTACAAATCGTTAATTCAGTTAACAAGATTGCTGGTTGATAAAACTTCCCAATTTGAAAAAGAAACTGTGGGAGTGGATCTGACTCAATTAGGAATGACAACTCCAAATCAGAGAGAACTGCTTTATTGGGCTTAAGGCTATTTCTGGATTTAAAACAGATGGAGCCAAATCCAGCAATGACTCAAAATCAAGCTTACAACAGGAGAATGAGGAATTAATGAGCATAAATTAGTTGAAGAAACAACCAACCTTGTCCCTCTTCTGGGATAGGTACCATTGATGGAAGGACTGAGGAAGAATTTACTGAATCTATTTTGACTTGGAGTGCTGGTTTGGGCAAGACTGGAAAGGATACTTTTTTGGGAAGTTTGAAACATCACTTAGAAATGATGGCATCCGTTTTGGGTAAACCAGACAAGTATCACTCAAACTGGGAAGTATTTGAGGAAAAAGAATTTTGGATTAATAATCTGGTCAAGCGGGGGGTGTAGGAACTTTATATAAAGCCAAATTATTCAGCTTGTGATTATTTAAGATCTAATATATTTAATATTGGCTCATATATTTAATTTAGCTTATTGATTAAGCTTTGAGATGACAATTTATTTATGTCATCTATTTACCAATATTAACTAACCATATGATTAATTGTGATTTACAGATGATTGTATCCAATGATAATTATGATTATTATTTTGTCAGGGATTATTTTCAACGACGTAGATATGAGTAAGCTGGCTCAAAATGAGCAAATAATCATGAAAATCATCAGATTTAGTAGCTGATATGTTAGCTGATTTAAATGGCAATCTGAATACACCATTCTTCGCAAAAATCAGCTGAGTCTTTTCTGAAATTGAACCAATGTCCCTTTTTGTTGGCTATGTGCTAAGATCATTGTGGTTACCTTGATTCCATTAACACATGTCCTCCACATATCTTTTTCTTAAAACTATTCCTTAATATTTATAATAACGAATACCCTAGAACTGATAATACTTTATTGTTATCAATTATTGTTTAATTTAGGGTTGAATTTGTAGAGAAGTCACTTCCTTTATAAGTGTCAACTTCCAGAGTGAGGCCAAAGTCACTTGTCATATACTTATTTGCCAGAGTAGGGATGAATCTACCCAAATATTAAAACAAGACTAGGCTAGTTGTCAAATACAACCAGAAAAGTCCATGTCATGTAAGGTTAGTAGTTAAGCAAACCTGTGCACCAGTAAACCCCCATGGTTTTTGTACCCCTTCAAGCCTCAGCTAAGGGTCAAGAGCCAAGAGGTTTGATCCAAGTAGGAAGATTGGGGCATCAGAATCTTTGGGCATAGTTTGATATAGACAAAAGAAGTAATTAAGATTTTGGTGCACATAATTTTGTAAAAAACAAAGAGAGATCAAAACATAGCAGGAGATGTATGTGCCAAAGTAGAAGGCATGGATATAACCATGAGATCTGATAAGAAGTATCCTTGCACTAGTGCTGGTAAATATATGTGTCTTATTTACAAAGAAGAGTAGAAGACATTAGATTCTTTAGGCATAGTTTGGTATGAGCAAAAGATGCAAATAAGATTTGATGCTCATGGATTGATAAAGACAAGGATAGAGCCTTATGTAGCAGGGGTTTGTATATAATAAAAGTAGATGACGCAGATACAATGAAGAGATCTGATAAAAGCATAGGCGGTGGAGGGCAACTGAATGCAGGGCCTTCAAAAACATCAGCTTGTTTGCCAGAAAAGCATTTTTGGTTATCCTTGGCATCAATCTACTGTTAACCCCTGAACTAGCTCATCCCAAATGAATGAGGAATATAATTTGAAAATAAATTATATTTAAGTTTGTTGATCTATCCTTGACATTAGTTACTGGTTGGTCAGTGTAAGAAAAACATCAGGGATTGGCCCCAGAAACTAAAATTAGCTATTAGAGTTAGTAATATAAATAACAATTCGTTAATCTATCATTATATAGTCCCCATTAAGCAGGTTGGACAAGCAGGGGACAACCTCTAACTGGCACCAACAGGATCAAATCATCTGGGAAACTCCAACTGATCCTACTCAGGGATTGTATAAAATTTGGAAAAGCTGGTAAAAATAATCCAACTGGCATCAACAGAATCAAATTAGTGGTGCTGCTCCAACTGAACCTAATATTTATCCTGAACTTGACCACTTGACAGCTGGTAAAGAGGCTTAGGATAGTTCATCCTGGGATTTAAGGCCCAGTGTTTTGATCACTCCTCCTTCCTGGGTTGTAGTTTAAAAGGGAAGCTTAGGGCATCTGGCAGAGAGACCACTTTTGTCAGGACGCATGATTCAAATCCTAACCAGTCCTATGTTATGTCAGGGCCCCAAAGCGCCCAGTGGGTTAGTAGCCTGAAGGGTAGAAGAACCTATAATAGGTTTATAAGTATATGAGAAATAATGTTTACTAAGGTAAGCCATTGAAGCGTTTATAGTACTTGAAGGCTAAAAGTGAGTTTAGAGAGAAAATCAGGATAAGCGGAAGGTAGATAAGCAGAAAATAGATGAGTATATTGTAGATAAGTAAGGTACTAAGTGATAGATAGCAATTGAATGCCTAGCTTAGTGAAAACTGCCAGCTTAGGTTGCCAATACAATAAAATAATTTCTAATTTAAATAATAATACCTAAAGGATTGATTATCCTCATCTTAAGTTGCTGGTAATCATAGAACTCAAAAACTATTGGTATCAATCCATGACAGATTAAAACAGTTAAATCATTTGAATTACTAATTTTTATCTGGGATGATTCCCAATACATCAAGTTAGTTCAACTCAAGTTAATGAGGAGCACAACTTGGCATTCATTTAGCAAGTATTAATGAGTCGTGATCCCTAGAGGGGCATCCTCAGAAGAGGGTAAATTCTGACAATAGAAGAAAAGGTTTTTTATTTTTCAATGCACAGCCTTCATCAGCAGTCAAAATTTAGTTCAGTGCTGCATCAGAATGTTGAAAATCCGTTCTCTGGTTATATGCAATATAGTCAGCATGGACATGAGTGCAATTTTCTCAAACTGTTCCATGTGCATCATACAATAGATAGTTTGTCCCCAAAGATCAGGTACTTGTAAGGACCAGGGGAGTTAAAGTTTCTCTGGCTGCAAACTTGCAGTTCCCATGGACCCACCTGAGTGACCAAGAACCCTTTATCAATATGACTCTGAAGCCCTCTAGTTAATAAGGTATGAGACACCTTCATGAGTGCATAAAAATGGCTATGATGTGCGCTATAATTCTCATAATGCAAAAAAAGATGCTAAAATAAAAGATTGGGAAGGGAATATTTTTATAAAACTAGGGAGTTGCAAAAAACAAAGGCCAGTTCTCTCACTTAAAGGTTACTAGCCTATATAAAGGGAATGAGGCTTTTATTAGTTTGGCAGCGCTTTACTTGAAGTACTACAACTCCTTGGGTTATAGGATAATCCTTGATTTGCACATTAAAGGAAAGAGTCAAATTGTAAAATCATTACAAGAATTGTGGTTGGGAAAGATGATAGGGTACATCATAATTGGCTGCTCCTTGATTTAGCTAAAAGTCTTATTTTATCTCTAAAATTAATATATACTCTACCCTTGAAGTTCTGGTTCTCAATTGACAAAGTAATTTATAAGATCAAAAAGGGATATAAAGAAAATAAATAATTTTTAAGCCAGACTTGGGGTTTAGAGTTAAAAATGTATGGTAAAAGAAATTATCTTATTAAGATGTCAAAACAAATGGGAATAAGGTTTCAGGATTTTGGGCAGCAGTAAGGAGAACTTAGATGGAGTGATTTTTGCCATTTTAGTGATAAGTTTAGGAGTTTCTATACAAGAACTTAATACAAAAAAACATACTGAATACTTGGTGATGTGGGATTGGAGTAGTGCAAGTCTAGGATTTCCTCCATGGTAAGGTTTGCCCTTTTTATAAGATAATGAGTCATAGGCACAAACTGGCTTATTTTCTTTATGTAAAACCTAACATAATTGAAGGTGTTAATGGATTTTAGATAGTACTACTTAGTACCCTACTTGGACATGTTAATGTATTATTTTAAATCTAGACTTAGTTGAGGTGCATTGATCAGCATGCTCTTTTTAAATATTATGTTGTAATCAGCACTTAGGCTCCAAACTATGACTGCACAGGTAGATACTTTTATATAAGAAATAAAGCAAACTGTATGTAGACAGTAGCTTACAATAAATACAAAAATTTATTATTAAAGGTTTTTAAACAGCTTCAACAAGCTAGGTGATAAAGAAGAATTCTTCAAGGGACCATCTAGTACTAAAAAAAAAAAAAGAAGCATTCTTCAATTTCTTATTCCACCATAAAAAACTACACAGCAGAGTAACAAGCAGTACACAATTATTCTAAAAAATAGTAGAAATCTTTGGCTTAGATTTTATAGGACAAAAACCTTATTGATTGTTTTACGCTGGCATGTCAAGGGAGAATATATGATGATAATAAAAAAAGGGACTCGAGTTTATGAGGCTTTACAGCATTGTAAATTGCTAGCCAGTGATTCAGGGGATATTGCCAGCGGAGTGGTAAGGATTTGACCACCAGTAGTTATTCAGCTACATATAAAAACATAGGCGCGTGAGAAATGTAATCATCCTTAATTAACTTTTTTTAGTACTAGATGGTCCCAACCCAAGGGGGGATTCATCGATGTTCTCCTTAATTAACTTTGATGGATTGACAGCAGCATTGAGGCAATCCACTTTAACTTAATTTGAAAGATTAATCTCAGTGTCAAGGCCTGCACAATCAAATCCTTCTCTAAAATACAAATCTAAATAAACAAAATAATTGAATAGTTGGTCAGACCAATTTGCAACAGACATGATGACAAGAAGACATCCTTGGCTCCATAAAATCAGGATCTTCTAAGTCCTTCTGGATCAAGTGCCTAGATAATAATTTCATTGTTCTTTTAAACAATGTCCTTGTGACTGCATTTATGGGAGTTATATCATTTGTGATATTATCATGGAGGTGCAATTCCAGAAGGCATTTTCAAAAAATTCTGTGCGCATAATGTTCCCTGATCAATTTTTCCACTTGATAACATATTTGAGTGAATTTAGAGTTACAGAAGAGCTTAACAACTCTAAAAAACCAACAAATAGCAAACCACCATTGTCCTTAGCCCAACCGCCCACTGCTCCAAAATGGGACAGTAGTGAAACCCCCCTAGCATTTTCCTCTCAGCGGGAAACGCTTTCAAACCAGATTAACTAGTCCCCCAATTCCTTAGGTTGATACATTCCCCAAGGATCTCGCCCTCCACCTCAAATTTCTCAAATGGTGCCTCATAGCCCTATTGTTCTCCCCCAAAGCAAGATGTGATTTGGCCTCTGGGTCAAATATGGCAACTTGTTCTCATACAATGACAAAAAAATAATCAAATTAGCCCAGGCGCTTATGCAGTCTGCAGGCTTTATTGAATTCCACCCCTACAAGGGTACTTCAACCTCAGCTTCACTTGCAAAGCAGATGCTTCAACAACAGCTAACATTCCCCTGGTATTCCAGGAAACCCCCATCCCAACAACTCACACCTAGTTTCCTGATGATACCACTCTTGTGGTTCAATTTGCAAGCCTCCCCCACCCACCTCACCCCCTGAAACATTATATAACAAAATAATAGCTGGATTGTCAGTATATGGCGCTGACCCCATTTTACAATAAGTGGTTCCCATTGGAGTCAACTGACTTGTGGGCCCTTACGCTTTTGCAGCCATACGCCCAATATCAAACAAAATTGCCATTTCAAAACTCCCTTGCACCGTTGTCCCCTCTGCCCCTGACCACCTTTTCTGGGCCAGAGTCAATAAGGGGCGCACGATCTGCCCCATTTTTTTGACCTGGACCACTCATAGTGGCGCTTCCCCACCATAGCCTGAGATGGAGCCTACACGCTTGACTCCCCCATGATGCTCCCATACTCAACATCAAAACCTTCTTTGTATGGGGCACAATCCTCCCCCTCCACCCAAAATAGTAGATGCAACTGCCACGGATTCAACCAATAAGGAACTGACATGCCAAACCACCACTCCTACTCCAACTAATCAGGAGCCAGCATGGACCCCAGTAATACTAAAAAACCCACCCAGCCACCCAATCCAGCACACATATGCCAATCAATCTATAATCTGCAACTAAAATCCCTGGGATTATTTGGAGGAAGTCAATGACTGGAAAATCCCAGCTTCAACTCAATCAAGGCCCCAGGCCTCAAAATGTACCTAAATGCAGAATATGCAGCTCAATTCCCAACTTTCTGCTAAGCTCCACGCTCAGATGTTGATGAATTCTGAAGTGGCCACCAACTCACCAAAAAGGCCGTTGCCTCCCTTGATTGTCACCCCCTCTGAAAGGCTGTAGCAAACTCAGGTGCAGTCTTGGCCAAGGGGTGTACCCACACCTATCCTTCCCCCATGCAACAAATAAATAAATAAGAATTCATCAAATTCCAACAAGTTGCCCACAAGGTAGTACAAAAAGTTGTGATGGTCAAAAAATTTGGCCCCAAGACCTGAATTACCAGCAACAACATTGACACCTTTACCATGCTACCCAAAGTTCGCCTCAAGGCTGAAAAAGCCCTTTCTGAATATATCGCAACCCTCTTCATAGCTAAATTAAATCTTCCTGAGCCAATTTGCTACCTTGACCCTCATTTTGAGGATGCACCCACACCTGTGTTCTCAGCACTCTGCCATACACTGTCCAACACAAAGGAGGAAGATGAGCCTCCTGATCCTGACTCACCCCACCATGGACGCATAGCGGTTTACTGCATCTGACTTAGTTGGTTAATTTTGGTTTTGTTTTTATTTTAATTCAGTTTGAGTGATCCAACTCATCTCTTTTTGTTTGTTTAGATTCTAGCGTAGTATTTTTGCTCCTTGGAGCTCAGTAAGGTCCGTCCCCTGGTTGTCTTGCCTCAGTTAAATAAAAATGCTTCCTGATCAAATTTCCCATCAATGCCTTCAGGGACAGGTTTTGATTAAAAAGTGCTCATGAGTCATCTTACCAGGCTTGATTTGGGAGCAGGGATCTTGAGTCATTTTTATATCAATCCTGACATAAGCAAACAATTAGGTCCTTTTAAATGCTTGTACCCAAAATGTATTATATTTTTTCTTTAGGTTTTTATATTCCATAATGCTTTTATTAAACTTTACTTCAAACATTTATATGAATTTGCAACCATATAATATGTTATAATTTATTTGAGGTACGCCGACCAGGTGATGGACATTACTGAAACAGAAACTCCAAAATGAAACAAACCAAAAAACATGAACCAAATGCCCTAAATGAGAAGTTGACACAAAAAATGAGAAAACAACCTACCAGGTGGCACAGCAGCGAGCCACTTATCACACCATGGCGGAGGGGGAGGGGGGATTAGGTGTATTATTAATTTAAACTTCAGCATTCAAGAGGCGGACCAATGCTGATAGCAAGGGGGTTGGGGCATCTGTGAGATGAGGGTTGAGGCAAAGCGAATATTTGTTGAAACTGAAAATTTGGGCCTGGAGCATAGCCTTCATGAGTTTGGCAACATGGTGTTCAGCTTAGATGTGGGCGTTGGGAAGGTAGGCGAATTTTGCAATGGTGGTGTGACAGTCAAGGTGCTGCCTGACCGCCACATAGCCCTGACCCCCCTAAGGCAGGGATTGGGGCTCTTGGTAACGTAGAGAATAAGAATAAAATCGTAGGGTTTGAGGGCAACAACCCTTGTAAATGGCATTCTGATGAATCAGATGCCAATAAATCAACTAAAGCTTGGAGCAGAGGTGGCAAGGGTTGACGTAAATGATGACTGGGCCAATCAAAGGCTACCAACCCAAAGTCTGATGAACTAAATAATGATAATGACAATGGCAAAGGACATCCCAGTGAATCAGGGCTGACAAGCCAAATTATGCCAAAAGTGATGATATCAAGAACCATGGAATTGGGCAGATCAGCGAATCAGGAGCTACCAAGCTGAATTTGCCAGTAGATGAGAATATTGAAATTATGGCGAAGGTCAGCCCAGCGAATCAGGGGCTGCCAAGCCAAATTATACAAAAATGGAAGCATCAAGGGTCGAGGGGAGCAGTGGCTGAGTGAATCAGAAATTGGCAGAAATTTTTTTAAAATTTTAAATTTATTGCGAGGAAGGCCAACCATGGGATGGACAGTTCCAAATTTGACCTGAAAGAGACAAAACTTAGTAACAGGGAAGGTACCCCAGAGAAGCGATGCTATCTCTTGTTGCCAGCAGGAACGCCACTTATGGGGAGGGGGAGGGAACGTGTGAAGGGGCCGTAGCCACAATTGAACACGTGTGGAGGAAAGGGTCTGATTTGATGAACCAAACTGGGAACCAGGAGGAGACCAGCTGTTGGCAACGCGGTGGGAGTTATCCAAACATCCATGCCTGAAAGTGGTCCACCAAATGAGACCGGAATCTGTGAACAGCTTCTGGGAGGGTGGGGGTGGAGCCTGCGATGGCATCCAAGACAATCGTGTGGATAGTCCACATGGTGATTGCAACCACAAGAGCACAGAGGGAGGGTGGAAGGGGGAGGCCATTGATAAAGCGAACATATCTCTTGACAGACTAAAGGGATGTGTTTGATCCTGGACCAGCAGGCGTTGAACTTTGCGCCATATCACTTAAGAGGTAGGACACTTCTCCAGGCGGTGGAACAGCGTTCCATATTGGCCACACACGACGCAGGATGAGTGTAAAGCGTTAGAGCGCTCAGCTGTACAGTACACCTGCCTCAGGCAGCGCCACACATGGGAGCGGACTTGAGGCTGCAACAGAGGATGGTGTGCATATTTCCAGATAGTTTTTTGGGTCTCAATGGAGTAAGGGATGTCCATCATGTCTAGGCAGTCCACCCTGGATAGGACATGGGGCCGTGTGGGGATAACGCCATCTTGGATGGGTAGCCCCTGTACCTCTTGTGTGAACTGAGGAGAGGGGCGGCCTCTCTGGGCTGTGTGTCCACTAATACGAATTCTCCACTCAGCGCTCCACATGGAGAAGAGGATTCGTTTGTAGTGGGTTTTAGTCCCGTGAGGACCTGTGGCCGATGGGTGTGAAGCCAGGTATTTCATCAGGGGGTGAGTGTTCAATGGATTGTTGAGGCCCAAGGCGCGGGAGAAGTTGGAGTGGGCTGCGTGGGACCAGTGTTGGGAGGGAGTGTAGGGTGGTGACAGCCGCAATCCAGGTGCCCAGGATCTTGGCAGCATGGGCTTTGAAGTCAAGCAGGCCCATGCCAACGAGATGATGAGGGACAAACATGACCTCTAGCTGTACTTGTGGTGGGCGGCTTGACCAAAGCCATCCTTGCAGCAGGTCATACAAGGATTTGAAAAAGCTTGGGGAGAAGGGGATGGCGTGGGCTCCAAATCAGACTTTGGAGAGGAGCATAGAGTTGGCTAAAACAACCCTGCCAGTAGGGGAAGTAGGGTGGTCTCTGAGGGAGGCGATGTGCTTCGTCACGTTGTCTGGAATATGATTTTCCATTACTGCTGATGTGTACCCGCCTGCCTCCACTCACACGCCCAGATGGTGGACCGGCCCTATGGTAGGGCGTGGCATGAAGGGGAGCACCAGTGGGGCGGTGTGGGGTGAGCTGGGAGGGCAAGCACGTGTGCAAGCAGATGGGCCGGGCTGGGCACTGGTTGCTGGGGCCCAGCAGTTTTGATACCGACCAAGGAGGATGATTTTGGTTTTGGAAGCGTTCAGTGCAGCATTACTTACCTGGGAGCACTCCTGGATGAGAGCTTCAAGTGCGCGTGCATCTTTATTATTAGACACCCCAACCGCACAGTCATCTGCAAACGCCATCATCTTGACTGGGGCTTGGCCTGGCACTGGACCCCAGTGAGTTGGGCATTCACATTTCGAAGTAGTGGGTCAAGGCTGAAGTTGTATAAGAGTGGGCTAAGAAGGTCCCCTTGTCGCAAGCCCCTTTGAGGGCAGACTACTTCCGTTAGGAAGCCAGGGCCATGTACTGCCATTGTTGCAGATTCCGTGAGCAGCATCACCCAGTTGATGAAGCGAGGGGGTAAGCGGAATTGATGGAGGCAGGCCCTGAGGTATTCCCAGTTTACTCTATCATAGGCCTTCTGTTGGTCCAAGAATACAAGTGCCCCAGAGGCTGTGGACTGGCATGCATTAGCCACAGAGTGCACGTTGTCCCAAATCGACCTTCTGGGTATGAAACCAAATTGTTCTGGGGAGATGGTGGCAGATGCTAAAATCCCTAAACGGTCAGCCATGATTTTTGTTAAAATTTTTGTATCCGTATTAGTTAAAGAAATGGGGCGCCAGTTTACTAAGTCTAGCTTGTCCCCTTTCTTCAAGAGTGTGACAGTGAATGCCTCTTGTCCTCCTGGTAGGAGCCGCATTTCTAGAAGGCTCTGGTTAAGTGAGGCAAGCAGTAGTGGGGATATATATTTGAAGTACTTTTTATAAAATTCATATGGAATGCCATCTGGGCCTGGGCATTTCCAGTTTGGTGCACCGCGAATGGCTGTCCACAATTCATTTGGAGTAATAAAATTCATTATTTCTGGGTATCAGAAAATGGTGCAGATGTGGGTTTGGTTGAGAAATTCTGCCACTTCGGCCAGCTGAATTGGATCAGATTGGTATAACTCGGAGTAATACTTTTGTGTTTTGATTGCCACTTTGGCTGGCGTATCCACTATGGAATCATCCGATCTTTGCACCTGTGTGCAGGCCACACTCTGGTGTGGTGCGAATTTTTTTTTAAAATAATATGCGGTGCACTTATCACCCTCTGTAATGCATTTGGCCCTGTACTGAACACAAACCCAATATTTGTGTTGCCTTTCAAGCACATTGAGGTGGGCGGCTGCCTCTGCCCACTTCTGGCCCCATGCAGGGCTGTGTCCTGTGGCTGGGATGTTGGACTCAGGTGTGCCAACTCTACCAGAGCGCACAAGATGATGGCTGATGTGGCATATGAGCATCAGGAGGAGAGGTGGCGATAGTGGTGGATGGTATCCTCTACGAAGGCTGCCCATGTGGAGATGGGGTCCACACAAAATGGTGTAACAAACTCTTTTGCCAAAGTTGCTGATTCCACCCAAGTGGAAAATCCTGGCGACGCAAGTTTGGGAGGGCGGAGTTTGCACCAATGTGGGGCCTTAGCCACTGTGACAGGTAGGTGGTAGGTTATTGAGACCAGCCGGTGGTCAGAGAATTCAATTTTTGTTGTTTTGAAGTGGGAAATGTGGGGTTGGAATTTCGCCGGCGTAAGGATAAGGTCTATGTGGGTCATGGACCTTAATTGGCCGTTGTGGATGTGGGGTCGCGTCATGTTTTTGAGCAGTGGGGCTCACTGTGGCAGCGCATCCATTAACCCAAGGGTGGCCTTTAGAACGCGAAGTTCTACATGACCCTGGGGGCATGGGAGGAGGAAGGCCAACAGTCCGTTGGTGTGTTTAGCCAACAGTTCATATCGCTGACTATGAAAGGGTCTGGGGGTAATGGGAGGGATTTGACTGATGAGAAAAATTCCTGAAGTTCTTATGCACAGGTTGGGGCATAGATGTTGACGATAGCATGTGCACGTCAGCCCACAAGAAAGTGACAATGAGGACTTGGCCATTGAGGAAGGATTCTAACAATAGAAATTTGAAAAAATTGTTTTTCTGAACTAGCACCCCACAGTGCTCTGACCAAAAGGATAGGGATGGGAGGAGCATGGTTTACAAGCATCCTCAGAACCTCGTGGACAGTTGGACTCCTGGATGGCCAGGATATCCGTGGGTAGATTTTTTGTAAAAAATTCAGTTTCCTAGCCTAGGACAGTGAGGCCTTGAGTCCGGCGATATTCAACATCCCTAAAGTGAAGGTTTACCCCATCGCACCTTAGGTGTGAGGGGTGGGCACCCAGGCCCACTAGCCTCCTCTAGATCCCCATGGGCCTTCATGGCAGCGCGGGTGTTTGCAGCAATGCTATTGGTAGTTTTGTTGATTTTAGCAGAAAGGTTTGCGTTGGCTTTTGCCTCCACTTTTTGTTTCCTCAACATCAAACAAATTTTTTGTGGTGCAGATGAGTTCGGTGCACCATCAAGCGGGTCAAAAAATTTTTAGGTAGGTTGGAAACCAAGTCAGTTTTGACTGGAGCTTGGTTGCAAAGATCGGGTGAAAATGAGTCACCCATCGGATCCTCAGATTGGGTGGCCCAATTGGCATGGGCTTCCCAATATGATTGGTTGATGGAAGCCTGAGTTGCTTCTGCCACAAAGGTTTCATTGTCCTCCTGGCAGCGGGAGTGTGGGATAGTGGTGGTGACTTTGGCCGCTTCCTTGGCCTCAGTCCTGCAGGCCTGCTTGGCCTTCTTCCGCTCTTGCAGGGAAATAGGTTTTACCAGTAGGTAGCAGCCTTGTGCTCCCCACGGGAAAGCCTCTTTGGTGCTTGCGGTTGGTTTGTAGTGCGCCTCTCCACTGGCCATGGCCACCGAGGGGTGCTCTTGGAATGTGATGCCCTCCTTGGTGGGGCATGCATGTGCCTTATGGCTGAACGCGTCACAGTGGGTGCAGATGGGGGGCGCGCTGTCTACGGTTACCCAGAAAGGGTGGTATGCCCTTTGATATTGATATATGTGGAGTGCGGGATCTGGGTTAGGTCCTTTGCAATCTCCTCAGTTGGGGTCAGAACTGTGATGGCTTTGCCAGTGCACAGGTGTGGCATCAGCATAAAGAATTGCATCTTGAAAGATTGTATTTCGCCGTAAACGGTGAGACCATCTTTCAGGTGTTGCTCCAAAATGGCACGTTTTACTGTAGTAGGAAAAAAAGTCAAACATGAGGAAAATTTGGTTGATTTTGTCCATCTGGTGCATTTGGTTTCATTGACCCATTGTCCTTCAGGGAGGTCAATCACTATGCGCACCACAGCAGCTTTGTATGCTGCCTCCTTGTTTTTGAAACTGAGGTCCAGCCAACCACATGACATGGAGTGAGGTGTGACATACACCGCGGTCAGGAAAAAAGTGTGCACATCCCCACAAAATTTTTCCCATAGAGTTGTTTGTTGGATGTCCAGAGACACACGGACTCCATATTCCACCAACAAGAGTGGTTGGGAGTGTGGCGTGTTGATGTACTGGTTGCATCGTTCTTGCCAAGCAAGTATTTCTGGGGAAATAGTGACCGCCAGTTTTTTTTAATTTTTTTCTATTCTGCCGGTTTCTCTGGGGCGTTTTCAAACGTTTGAGGCCATGGGCTTACCACCTGCTCCTCTTACCTTACTTGCCCAACTGCTCCCTGACATGGGCGCAGACTAATCTCCTCTGTGAGATTATCAAACTAGAATCAGACTTGAATTGGGTAAGTTGCAAAAGTGATTGCAACGAGAGAGAGAAGTTTTTTGGCAGAAATTTTTTAATGATTTCTATTTTAAAAGTTTGTAATAAGGTTGAAACAAGAGTGATGAGCTCTGATTCGTCCCTAATATACAAAATTATATACAGAAAAGTTTTTACCTCCTGGGGTACCCAACAAATGGTCTAGAATGGGCCTAGATGGGAATATTGGAGGCCAAAATTCTTGAAATAGGCCTGTGGATAGCCTGCCATTCATAGACTCCATGGGAACAAATTCCCCCATATCCCCCAGTCCCTAACATAAATACAACCAGACGAAGGTGTTTAGGACTTCTTCATCTTATAATATATACAATAAAAACCTCAAAAACAGAAATAAAATTTTAAATTAAAATCATTTCTACCAGATTTTGGAGGAAAACCCCGGATTTTGAGTGAAAAATGGACCATTCCTCAGACTTTGACAGAGCAGTCGCCTCTCTGTATGCTCTCTCTGGTGGACAGACTGTTCTACTCATTGTGAGCATCATCCTTACCATATTCTAAGGATACATCAATCGCTCATCAAGCCAATGAACAAAGGACCTAATAACAGCAGCACTCTCATGTTTGTGGGCCCTCACCTGGTCCCTCTTGCCCAACATTTTTGTTGCAATGTGGAAGGACCCCGTTCATCACATTAGACGAAGTTCTTTTAATCTCATCTACCCTTTATGGGATGGGTTGAGGAACCATACAAGAGAGCTCTACCCGCTTGGTATGAGCACACAACCAATCTCCTGATGGTTATCTTTTCCATCCTGTTCCTACTGAGGAAGCCACTCGCCTCCTCCTGTCCTAAGGATATTATGTTGCTTATGTCTAACACATTGATGCCACATCTGAGTTTAGACAAGCACTGACCCTGGAGGAGCTGAGTGTAATGCACGGAACCTTCTCTTGCATTAGATTTCAGGCTCGCCTCATAATGGCCACTGGGGGTACAATGGCTGCATCCCTCCAGATCTCCCAGGTGATAGCGGACCTTCCAAAGAACCTTTCCATCTGGCTCACTGACCTCTTGAAACACACCCAGCCCTTCCAGCCTCTCTGAAGGACTGCCTCCACTTGGTTGAAAGAGCCGCTACCCCAAATGACTCTCAGGATGCCGCCTGGTCAGCGCTCTTGTCCCTCAGCCAAGGGAGAATGGCCATTAAGGTTAACGCTCAGCTGTTCCAGCCCCTTAGCCAAAGCCAAAAACGTGACTCCTTCCCATCTCGCATGGATGTTTAGACAGAACCTTCGCCCAAACATCCTCACATCTATGGCCTCTATCCGCCTGGGGGCAACCTTGGAGGAAGAGGTTACTGTTGCCTCTCAGGTAGAGAACCAGCTAGCCTTGGCCCAAGCCAGGACCTCTGTTCCTGGGAACCACGGTAGATTCCGCAGATGATGCACAGAGTCAGAGCCCATCTCAAACCATGTGGGGCAACAAGAGCAGGGGGCTCCGGTGAAACTTCCCCATGCTCTGCAGCTCCTTCACCCACAACTCCCAGAAGCTTGGACGGCCCCACCTACAACCTTTGCCTGAACCCCGCTCACATTTCTTCACTCAATAAATGAAACGGTTCCTCCTATCTGTTTATTCCGTTTACTTTGAAGCAGAAGAAGAAAGGGAATTGGGTCAAGTTAGAAAAACTGTGGGCGCTAGTGGACACTGGAGCTGAAGAAAACTACCTGGACTGGGAGTTAGCCAAGAAATTGAAAGTACAAATGCAAGAAAAGGTTACCATGACTCTTGCGGACACCTCCAAGTTGTCAGAATGCTGGGGGATTGAGCCTAGGATCAAGCTTCAACAGGACTTCACCACTTCTGGGAAGACTTTTGCGCTATCCAGAACCTGCACCACCCCATCGTTCTGGGCATGAGATGGTGGCACAAGTACTCCCACATTTTGATCTGTAGGAGGGACAAATGATGCTTCACCCCAAGAATAAAGAGCCTATAACGTTAGAATTCTTTACCTCAGGCAGGAGCAGGCCTGGCGTGAACTCTGTGCACCTAGAGACGGAGAGGTAAAATATACCAGAGGAATTATTAGACTATGAACACCTGTTCCAGAGGAGCGTCGCTGCCACCTGCGCTTCACAGGTCCCCTTCGCATTCTCATTCAAGTTCAAAGGGGATGCTGAGCTCCCAAAAGGAAGCCCAGTGTACCCCCTGAACCCCAGAGCGAGGAGACCTAGGCCAGTACGTGAAGGATATGTTGGAACAAGGGATGATTGTTCCTTCAAAATCTCTAGTGGTGTCTCCCATCCTCCTGGTCCCCAAGGCCAACAGCAAGCTCCGCCCCTGTGTCGACTAATGCTGTTTGAACGCCCTAACTGAAATGGACCCCTATCACATTCTGCTAATGGCGAGCATCTCCCAGATGATCACTGGAAGTCAGGTGTTCTCAGAGTTGGACCTGGTTGATGCCTTCAACCAAGTGCCAGTTTTACCCGAGCACCAACAGTACATGGCCTTCAAGTGCCAACCAGGGGTATATGAGTACAAGGTCATGCCATTTGGACTTAAGAACGCCCCAACCGTTTTCCAAAGGACCATTGACCATACTCTGGGCGACTTGATTGGGAAATACTGTCACATACATGGACGACATCCTGATGTTCTCCAAGTCTCATGAGTCACACATGGAGGATTTCAAGAAGGTCCTCAGGGCACTGGACAAGGCTAACCTGCGACTGAAACCCTCCAAATGCGAGTTCTACAAGGACTCAGTATCTTTCCTAGGCAGCGTTGTATTCAGGAGGGAACAGTCATCTGCCCAGATAAGCTGACAGCAATGAAGATTAGGCAGCGCCAACAGATAAGACAGGTTTGCACAGTTTCTTAGGGGTGGTGAATTTCCTGAGGAGATTCATAAAGGACCTCTCAGAAACAGCCACCCCGCTTACCCGTTTGCAGGGCAAGTCCCTTTTCAATGGGGAGAGGAGGAAGAGATGGCGTTCCAGGCCATCAAGGAGGCCCTTCTCACAGCGCCAGTCCTAGTGCACCTGGACGCCGATTGTCCATTCATTGTGGAGACAGATGCGTCAAATTTCGCCATTGGGGTGGTCCTCTTTCAGACAGGTGAGGATGGTTTGGAGCACCTGGTATGCTACTTCAGCAGGAAGATGCTACCGGTGGAAACAAAATACCCCATCTACAACAAGGAACTCCTGGCAATCGTTGCAGCACTAGATGAGTGGCAGCATCATCTGTTGTATGTGCACCACACATTCATGATCCAGACTGACCACAGGGCCTTGGAGTTCCATAAGAGCTCCCATAGGATGAAACAGAGACAAGCCCGCTGGCACCTAGAGCTGTCTTAATATGACTCTAAAATAAAATACAAGCCCAGGGAGAGCAACTTACTCCCAGACCTACTTAGCCGGGACCCAAAATGACTTTTTAAGAGGAGGAGCTGGATGTGTTCAACACGGCCACAATGCTCCCCTCCCCAGGTGTTTGCATCAATATAGGAAGAATGCGCCAACTTAAAAGAGAGAATTTGGACAGCCCAATGATGCACCAAATTCAAAGAGATGGTCAGGAGAGAGATAGAGGGAGGGGACCCCAGCGAAGGCTACAAGAATTCCAGGAAGGAGGGGGCCTCATCCTGCACCACGACCACCTATGGGTCCTGACGCTCAAGCTTCAAACTGAAATAAAGGAGTTATGTCATGACCACCCCCTGGCGGGACACCCTGGTGTGGGGAAAACAATCAAGCTGATACACCAGAACTACTCCTGGCCAGGCCTAGAGGGAACTGTAAGAGGGTATACTGCGCGCTGCCTTACCTGTGCCCAATCAAAGCCATCTCAAAGCAAATCCACAGGGAAGTTAAAACCACTGCAGATCGCATGAATGCCGTGGACCTCCCTCAAAATGGATTTCATCACTGGTCTCCCAAAATTGGAGGACTACAATGTGGTCATGGTGGTAGTGGACTGACTAATGAAATATGCTGAGTTATTCCCATGCACCTCTGAGGTCACAGCGAAGGACATGGCTGAAATTTTTATGAGGGAGGTCTTTGCCCAACACGGACTCCTGGACGAGATCATCTTGGACAGGGGCTCACAGTTAATCTCTAAGTTCTGGGATTACCTCCTAGAAAATCTTAAGATTAAACCATGCCATTCCTCCACTTACCATCCTCAATTGGATGGACAGATGGAGAGGGTCAATCAGACCCTTGAACAGCACCTACAGTGCTACCTCACCATATGACAAGATCTTTGGATAAACCGGCTGAGAATTGCACAGTTTGCGTACAACAACCTGGCACACTCATCAACAGAAATTTTGCCCTTTTTTGCAAATCACAGGTATCACTCATGGACAATGGAGGGACACGCTGGGGGAACAAACCCCGCAACAGATGATTTAGTGACCAGAATGAGGGAAAATCTTAAGACATTGAGAGCCAACCTGGAGAAGGCGGCGGAGGCCCAGAAGAGGAAGGCGGATGTGCATCGCTCTGAGGCTCCGCCCCTCAAAGATGGAGATTATGTCTTGATAAATGGCAAACACTACACAAGCCCTGGAACAGTGTAGGAAGTTTGGACCCGTCAACCTAGGACTCTACAAGGTCCTTTGACAGGTGAATGAGGTGGTGTACGAACTAGAATTCCCAGAAGGATTGCGCGCACACCCAGTTTTTCACGTTTTTCAGCTCAAGAAATATGAAGGCACCATACCAGAAAAGCTGGAGCTGGTCCAGTCAGGCAACCCAGGGGAGGTGGAGTATGAGGTGGAGGAGATTCTGGATACCAAGATCGCTTGCAAAAAGCAATGGTACTTGGTAAAATGGGTTGGCTACCCAATAGAAGAATCCTCCTGGCAAACAGCCACTGATTGTGATAACTGTCCCTGGAAGGTGGAGGAATACTGGGGACACAGGGGCTCTCCTCTGAGGGGGGTGATGTGATGGTCAAGGCGCTGCCTGACTGCCACATAGCCCTGACCCCCCCTAAGGCAGGGATCAGGGCTCTTAGCAACACAGAGAATAATAATAGAATTGTAGGGTTTGAGGGACAACCCTCGTAAATGGCATTCTGATGAATCAGATGTTGACAAATCAACTAAACCTTGATTCAGAGGTGGCAAGGGTCGACATAAATAGTGACCAGGCCAATCAAAGGCCACCAACATGAATTCTGATAAACTAAATAATGATAATGACAATGGCAAAGGGCAGCCCAGCAAATCAGGGGCTGACAAGCCAAATTATGCCAAAAGTGGTAATGTTGAGAACCATGGCATTGGGCATCTCAGTGAATCAGGAGCTGCCAATACAAATCCGCCGCTAGATGAGAATATCAAAAGCCATGGCGAAGAGCAGCCCAGCAAATCAGGGGCTGCCAAGCCGAATTATACTAAAAATGGAAGCATTGAGAGTTAAGGGGAGCAGTGCTGAGCGAATAAGAAATTGGCAGAAAATTTTTAATGAATTTTAATTTAAAAGTTTGTGATAAGGTTGACACAAGAATGCTGAGCTCTAGTTCATCCCCAAAAAATGAAATTAAATGCGGAAAAGTTCCTATAACACTTGGGGTACCTAATGAACGGTCTTGAATGGGCCTAGATGAGAATATCAGAGGATGAGATTCTAGAAATAGGCCCGTGGATAGCCCGCCATCCATAGACTCCATGGGAAAAAATTCCCCCATATCCCCCACTCCCTAACATAAATACAACCAGATGAAGGTGTTTAGGACAACTTCATCTTCTAATATATACAATAAAAACCTCAAAAATCAGAAATAAAATCTTAAATCTAAAATCATTCTTTCAGATTTTGGAGGAAAACCCTGGATTTTGAGTGAAAAAGGGACCATTCCTCAGACTTTGACAGAGCAGTCGCCTCTCTGTATGCTCTCTTGGTGGACAAACTGTTCTCCTCAGTGTGAGCATTATCCTTACCATATTCTAAGGATACCTCAATCGCTCATCAAGCCAATGAACAAAGGACCTAACCACAGCAGCAAACTCAAGTTTGTGGGCCCTCACCTGGGCCCTCTTGCCCGACTGTTTTGTTGCATTGTGGAAGGACCCTGTTCGTCACACGTGGCTCTAGTGACACGTGAGGATGGGGAATAATCTGCCAGTTCAATGCCATGTTTGATAGTGTTAGTGGAAGTTTCAGTTAGGCGTTTGATTTCCTTTTTTGCAATAGCAGTGAAGTGGGGGGAACTGGGTGATGTGCAGTCCTTTAATTTAAATTCAGCGACAAATTTTGCCACTGCTTCACAAAGATGGCAATTTTCAGGTGAGGCCACCATGGCTTTGTCAAGCTGGTGGTCACTTTGGTATGGGATAGCATTAGATTTGGGAGCATATTGTTTAGTGGGAGTGGGGCATCAAAGTCTAAATTCATATAAGGTTCTAAATTGATTGGTTAGCCGGAGGTGGGACAATTTCACCATATTTTCACACTTCATCTAATGAATACCAAGGATTTTGGTTGGCTTTGATTGATTTGGTGATAGGTGGCTGTGGTTGGGTAAGTTTTGGGGTGGGAGTTTTTTTGGATTGAACATGGGACCATACCTGCACCAAATTGGTTGGCATGGGTGCAAATTGGCCTGCTTGGGTTTGGGTTGTTAGATTATGCTTCTGATTAATCTAGTGCATGGCCTGGGGGTGGGGGCAGCGAAAATCCCCATTCAAACGCTGTTGGTGTGGCCTCATTGGTAGAATAGGCAGTGTTCACAGGGTTCTAATAGTACAACATACTTTTTTGTATGGTCCAACTCATGGCAGAGGGGACAACTTTTGTGACTATTGTCAGTGTGGGCCCAAAATAAATGGTTGGGTGCAGATGGGATATAGGCATGCGGTGGTATGTGTCAGGCCATGTTCAGCTAGTGGGAGTAATAGCGGCCATTGCCTGAGGTGCCATGAGGAGTTCAGCACCTCTTGGGACAATGAATTGGAGGATAGGGTATGTGCCATAAGTGGACAGCCCTGACATCAACTCCTCATATAGTATTTGAGGGGGAGGTGCGAGGAGAGGTTCACAAAGGTCACCATGAGTGTGGTATCATCAGGGAGATGTGTTCAGTTGGTGGTAATAGGGGTGTTTTTATATATTAAGGGCGTTGCTGCTGCTGCAGCCGTGTCCTCTTCAGTGTGGAAGCCAATATCAAAATAACCCTTGAAAGGGTGAAAGTCAATAAATCCTGCTGGTATAAAGGTGGCTGTTGCCAGCTCAATAATTGCTTTG
This sequence comes from Massospora cicadina, assembly GCA_022478985.1. NCBI lineage: Eukaryota > Fungi > Entomophthoromycota > Entomophthoromycetes > Entomophthorales > Entomophthoraceae > Massospora > Massospora cicadina. The sequence continues at coordinate 24,624 of JAKSZP010017383.1, forward strand.
ATGGCATATGGGAAGAGATGTCCGTACTTGATGCAGAGGCAAAAGCTGATAGTGGATCTAGGTAGGGCTAGGGGGTGGGGGTGGGTGGGGTGGACTTGCACGAGGTATAGTGCTAAGTCCCCTTGGTGGGACAAAGTGGCCAGATATATTTAGCAGACTGTTCAATAAAGTCTGCATGCGTTTATCTTCTGGGTGGTAGATGCTAGCGGGTGGAGCACCGCTGCCCACACTGAGGCAGCAGGTGGTGGATCTGAGGACATAAATGGAAAACTGATGCAGTGAGGCGGTGGTAGAACATTAACTGTTTTTTTATAAATTTTAGAAAGTGATGTCAAGCGGAAAGAGCAACCATATAATCTCTCTATCAATTTATAGCTTTAAAATCTTTGCTTAAGATTCATTTAAAGCTAAATTTATAAATTGAATGGCCATGGCACATAGATTCCATATAAATTTAATAGATAAGTGTTGGAAATTAAGCCAGATGGATACCTCCCAATAATAAAAGAATTAGGGATGTCAATTAGTCAGGCGTAATTTCCAGCTAATTACCTAGTTCAATATTATATAATATTATAATATTTTTAATTGTTTTAGTTTTGGCGGATTACTAGTTTGGCGCCAACTCCAAAATTGTGGTTGATTGTGGGAATTTCTGCCAGAAAGGGGACATATTCATAATAACCATCAAACAATGATTTCGCTGCCTCATATCCAAGTTTGGCGGAATCTTATCTCAATGCCAACTGCTTAAAAATGATTGTGGTATTTTCTGGTGGGAAGATGAATTATTTGGTATCATTAATATCTTTTATAAATTTTCTGCCTAATTCAGAGTACTGGCGACTTATGCTTAAGATGTTTGAATTTATACTTAAATTAGTAATTTATATATGGCTGACCAGCAATTTTTTCCAATAGAAGAGTTACTGTCAGGGACTGAAATATTATTAACCCAGTCTGGCATAGCAACTCGTGAACTTGCCATGCCTGAGCTAAGAGTCCGGTATAACAAGGGAAGGATGCGGATAAAAAATATAATAGCTGTGAATAAAGGTCTGTTGGGCCCAAATATGGGTTGTAGAGCTTTAGCTAGACCAACCTCTGTTAGGGCCAAGATACCAGTGACAGTGAGTAATTGTGAAATTGAGAAAAGGATATGTTTGTATTTTCAGAGTTATTTAATTGATATATGCTTGATAATAAAAATCCTTGTACTTTACTAAGGATTAAAAGCAAGTAAATCAAGTAAGTGTTTTGAAGCATCTTAACTTAATTAACTGAAAGAAATGATTTTAGATACACAGCTTATATACACTTTTCAGACTAATTGAACTAGCTTTAGGGCTTACTTGATTTTTATCTAGCTTATGATTCTTTAGGCTTTTTCTGTCTTAGATAACCAAAGCTTAGAATAGTAGTCAACTGCCTAGTTAGGACTACTAAGACCTGGCCCCAGGTGTTCCAATGTTTGATTTGAATTCAATAGGCATGAATTGAATTGTCTGACTTGTTATTCATCTGCTATGTGACTTTGATATCAATTTTGATTGTTTAAGCTGATTACATATATCATATATTCTATCAATAAAGACTGATATATCAGGGATTATCTATCATGACAGGCTTTGCCCTGACAGTTACCCTAATATTTGATGATTGGGATGAGTGGAATAGGAGGGATTTGCTACCATGGATGACAGCAATTGGTTGAGGTTCCAGCTTGGATGGCCGAGGGGTTTTCATAGGCTCAGTAGCCTATAGTATAAATAGTCTTCCTTCTCTCCAAATAAAGATCTCTCTTTCTTCAACTTTTACCTATTTGAAATATCAAGAGCATTAGAGTGGAAGGAGTGGGACTGAAGATCCCTGAAGTAGGTGCAGGGTGAAGTGCCTGGAGTGGCCAATGCTGCTAGCTCCCATACCTCAGTCCTTTGAGGAACTGATGGGAATCTGGCCAACTAGCCACCAATGATAATATGATGATGGCCATCAGCTATGAGGGTGGTGAAGCACGGGAGTGCCTAGTCACCCAGGATGGGGTTGAACTCACTGGGGCACACCCAAGAGGGACCATGGGGCTAAGGTGAAGTTGTTAGTCTGCTGGGTTGGTGGGTTGGATGTGGACTTGTAGGGGGTTGGTATGCCAATGAAGTTAAAACAGCAAGGGTCAGCCAGTCTCTATACTGGTTGGCCTGGCACAATAGCGGAGTCCACTGCTTGGAAAAGCGATCTTCTGATATTAATTTTATTACTAAGTAGTTATATAGTGTTTTTTAGACTGATTCATATACAGGCGATATACCAGAAGACAGCTTATGGTCTTTTTATAAGCCATATTATTTACTGGCACCACAATGATTTTTCTATACCATGTGCAGTATATACCAACCCTTAGCATACAAAAGGTGTTTTAGATGGGTATAAAAATCCATTGGGTGGACAGAACCTGTACAGGGGAGCTTAGCATAGGTCACTTTACACTGTGTTAACAGTCAGTAAGCAATATGTTAGTAGTATAATATCCCACCTGATGGGAATCCATTTTAGTATAATATACAATTAGATATGACCAAAAGGAAATTTACTTAGATTATTTAGCTTTTTTTGTTATAGGGAACTAAACCAATCAAAAGGAGACTTAAAGGAATAAGCTGATATTTATATAATCAGGAAAACTTTTCTTTCCGCTAAAAGTAACTTTCAAGCAATATCAATAAAAAAAGTAAAGGCTATCTAAACCTACGCCTATCACCTACCTCCCCATTTTATCCCTGATGACCTCAGATTCTCTGCCAGCTGCTCCCATTTGGGGCAGCAGCGAAACACCATACAGCGTTTTTGTTTGATTGGAAAACGTGATTGGACTGGTTCGTTCAGTCTTACCAAATCCTTGGGTTGGTTCATTCTGATCAAGGATATCAACCTTCACCTTGCAGATGAGCTAGTTAGGGTAAGCTGGGGCCTCCACGTGGTGCAACTGGGGAAAGCCTGTGGAAACATGGGTGAGTAGCTAATACCAGAACCCAAAGATTTACGTTAGTCAGGTCCTGTAGTGGCCTAAAGAGGTGCAGGATGGTAATGATGACTGTGCCAACCAGTTCTTGTGGGTGTCTACCACTCCTTGAGGGGAGAATATGGGTAAGAAAGGGGGTACAGGTTGGGCATGGTGCCTGTCAAGTGGCCTCCCTATGAGCTGGGGCTGCACGGGTGCAGACCTCAGGACAAGGGAGGGGCAATCCTGGTTGGCTGCATTTTGGTGCACCTTCCTATAATAAACGCTGCAGTTTGCCGAGTTGGCCTGAAGCTCAGCTAGCTGTCAGTTCAGTTGGCATGAGCCAGCTGGTAGCGAAATGGATCATGCAAGAAAATTAAGGCAGATCTGAAAAGACTCCAAGGCTTCCTGGACAAAAAGGGGCTGGAGAGCATAGCTCCTCTAAAAAATCAGGTGACAAAGGGGAGGGATTCAGCTTCTCCCCCTCAGGGTCCTTAAATCTGGGGTTATCAGGTCTTGTCCCTCACAAGGGGGATGAGAGGCATATCGCCTGTCCTGGCTGGTGCAGACGAGCCGCCCAGTACTTAAACAGGGCTGACATATGTCAGTTTAGGGGGTAGTGTGAGCTACTACAAATCGCGGTTGGGACCACATTTTAAGTGATGCTTAGATTTGCGCATCCCTAGTGTGGTGAAAGTACCCCAGGCCATCTTCCCATAATAGTTGCCCACACTAGGAGCCCTTGAGGCTTTTAAACTCAAACATATACCTTGCACATGCCTAGGCTATGCCTTGCGGCCCACTCGTTCTCCCCTGCTCCCAGCTGCATCTTGGCCTTTGGGTCAAATATTGGAGGTTGTTCACATACGCAGAGAAAGCCATTATTGACATGGCCTAGGCAGTGATGCTGCTGGCCTGATTTATTGATTTTCACCCCTATAAGGGGTATTTTGACCTTGGCTTCACCTGCAAAGCTGACGCTGCCACTTCAGCCACTGTACCCCTGGTTTTCTAGGGCACCTCTATCCCCACAACGCGCACCTGGATCCCCACTGACACCACTATAGTGGTTCAGTTCGCAGGGCTGCCCACTCACCTTCCCCCATGGTGGTCCATCAGGAGTTGATGGAAGGTTTGGACGCATATGACTTCAACCCCATCCTTCAGTTTGTGGTTCCCAATTGAGACTGCTCGCCTTGCTGAGATTCAGGCATTTGCCACGATTATCCCAAATTTCAACAAAATTGATTTATTGATTCCCCACACTCTGTCAATCCTTTGGCCCCCAATCACCCGTTCTGGGCCCATGTCAAGGGAGGGTGTACTATCTGCCCATCCTGCTTTGAGTTAAATCACTCAAAGCATAAATGCCCATATATTGCTGCATCCACAAGACCTGCTGTTCTAATTTTGGCAGTGTTCAATAAATACGTCATCAGATTTTTGCACAGGGTTAACCCACTGAGCAATAGGGACCAACGATATGATGATTGCTGCCCTCAAAACAACAGAATAACTTTTATATAAATATGGAGCGCTCACTCCCAAAACCTCTTTTATTAAAGGTACTTTGATACCGTGGATTCTTCTTATTCCACTATACTCTATCCTTTCCAGCAACAACCTCTTCCATAATCTCGTCTCGCCTATTATTATAGCGACTTTTGGATGCCACCATGGCTCTGTCAATTCTTCATTCATTAATTCACAATCGCCTATTCAAGGCGATTTACCAATAACCCAATATCACCTTATTTTGAAGCGCTTAAATCACTGTTACCAGTTTGATACCAGCGGATTCCATCCATTTTATCTTGATGACCTCGGGCAGTTCAATTCCAACGGATTCCAACCATCTCTCCATGATGACCTTGGTCTTATCGTCCAGTCATATCAAATTCATGACATTACCCCCTCCTTGACTGGACGATAAGGTTCCTATTGCTTATATGGCTGAAGAAACTTTGCATGCACTCGGTTGATGATCCAACCACTAGTAGGGTCCTTGATAGTATATGCATCTATACCGGTCTTTTCAATGACTTTGAATGACCTGGTCCATAGATTGGCCAGCTTATGTTTCCAGCCAAACCTGTGTTGATCATGTAATAGGACCATGTTTCCATCTTTGAACTGTTCTAGGTCACTCCGTTTTACCTGATCAGCATCCTGGCTTTTGATTCTCTTAGCTAGGCTGAATGAGTACACTTTGGTTTGTAACTTAATCAGCGTATTCATTAGGACAGTCAAATAGTGTTGCAGATCCATTCTGCCAGTGTCCTCTACACAAGCATATAAGAGGGCGGGCAAAGCGGGATGCTATCCATAAAGTAATTGGAATGGGCTTTTCCCTGTGGCGGAATGATAACTAATATAAGTAAAGACAGCGGTGGACAAAAGGGAGCTCCAGTATGAGGGTCGATCTTCTACTAAATTTATGAAATATGTTCACTAAAGTCCCATTGACCCACTCCACCATTCCATTTGATTTGGGATGGTATGGGGTTGTCAAAACCCCTCGGATAGCCATTAGCTCATTAAGCTTTGGAAGAATGTGGGAAGTGAAGTTAGTACCATTGTCAGTAAGGATGAACTGGGGACAACCATGTCACTGAATTATACATTCCATGATGAACTTGGCCATCGTTAGCGCCCCTAAATCATGTATTGGCCATGACTCAACCCACCTGGTCAAGTGGTCAATTGCTACCAGGATGTATTTGGACCAGTTTGCCCCTGTTGGTAAGGGACCCACAACATCAATTGAAATGGTGTGCCAGGCGAAGTGTGGCTTCACTAACCAGTATAAAGACTTAGGGCGGAATGGCTTATCTACTTGGCACTGGTGACAGGAGGAGATAGTATCAAGTACATCAAAGTTCATGCTTTCCCAGTAATACTGAGGTCACAATAATTCCATGGTCTTATGCACTCCATCATGTCCAACCGCTCGGTGGGCGCTCACAATAATATTTGGATGGGCAGAATGTCTTGGAATATTCATGGTAGTGTCCCCTATCCTCTTATACAATTCTCCATTTCTCTGGAACGCATTGGCCCTTAGTTCGTCTAATACCTTTATTACTGGGGGCAGTTCATCATTGTACTTGCCATTAAGCATCTTATCAAACATAATATTGCTCAGATCTGCTGTAACTGCAATCGTGGAAATTTTGACAAACAATTGTCATTCTAGTGTTTTGCTTCAGGTCGATGTAATATTTCAAATTGTATGCCTGCAATTTAAGAGCCCATCAGGCTAGACGTCCTTATGGTTCTTCAAGATTTTGTAACCAGCGTAGTGAGGCATGATCCGTTACAACTTTGAATTTTACTTCATGCAAGTACACCCAAAATTGTTTATATAGGTGTAAATCACCGCTAAACACTCGCGCTCAGTCACAGTATAATTGCGTTCATGACTGTTCAAGCTATGACTGCAATATGCTTTAGGATGCTCTTCCCCTTCCTCATCTTTTTGGGATAGGACTGCTCCTACAGCAGAAAGGGATGCATCTGTCTTAATAATAAACTCTTTCTCAAAATTGGGATAGCGTAACACTGGTGCACTGGTTAACGCCACTCAAAGCATATCAAAAGCGCATTGCTGACGCTCAGTCCATTCAAACATAGTGTCCTTTTTTAACAACTCAAATAGCGGGCCCTCAATATAACTGAAGTTAGGGATGAAGCGCCGGTAATAACCAACCATTCCCAAAAATACCTGTATATCCCGCTTGCTATTGGGTGGAGTCATTTTACGGATAGCTTCCACCTTGGCTGATTGAGGTCGCAACCCTATGGCATCAACTACAAACCCCAGGTATTCCAGCTGGTCCTTAAAGAAGTGGCATTTCTGAGGTTTGATCTTTATGTTGGCCTCAGCAAGCTGGTGGAATACAGCTTCTAAATGATTGAGGTGTTTTGAGAAGGTTTGGGAGAAAACATTAATGTCATCAAGGTATACAAGGACACACGACAGTTTTAAGTCTCCCAGAATAGTATCCATTGCTCGTTGAAACGTAGCTGAGGCGTTACACAGCCCTTGCGGCATCCAAGTTGGTTGAAAAAGACCTTTGGAAGTGATTACAGCGCAATTTTCTTGCTCCACCAGTGGCAACTCAATTTGCCAATAGCCTGAGATCAGGTCCATAGCTGAGAAGAAACGAGCTCCCCTAGCCATTCTAAATCGTCATCAATCCGTGGTAAGGGATAAAAGTCTTTTTTGGTAATGCTGTTAAGCTTTTGGTAATCTATTACTACACAGTTGGTGCTGTCCTTCTTTTTAACAATCAGAACGGGTGAAGCTCATGGATTATTTGATGGCTCAATCATCCCTTGCGCTGATAGATTATCAATTTCCTCGTTTACTGCTCCTTCTGCCACCCTTGATAAGCGGATTAGCCTGACCTTATGGGAGGGTGATCTCCAGTGTTTAGCCTATGAACCACCCCCCGCGCGCATCCTAAATCATGGTCATCAACAGCAAAAATCTCTTTATATTTTTTAAATAAAGCGATTGCCCTGTCCTTCTGTGTTTCTGACAGCCCCATTAATTCGTCACGCAATACTACTGTCATTATATTGAGCTGCAGGTTGAAAGGCAGACCAAATTCCTCCAGTGACCCAAAGTCATGGACTGAATTAACTTCCTCAACGGGGATAATGTGCAAATATGCTACTATTTGGTGGCGACGAATTTGCAGTGGTACCATTTGTAAATTTGCAAGCAAAACTTTGACTTCCCCCTGCCCTGGTAAATAATACTTGGGGCCACGTGAGGCTCAAACCACGATTGCTGATACAGCTCAATAACTTCCCCATAGAGTCCATCTGGAACTTCTATTGCCAAGTCTGTGTTTACTATAACTTGATGCCCAGATGGAATTGATATAGTTCCAGCAGCTCAGAGCGGCAGCCCTTGATATTCATAAATTTGTTGTGGAAGGGCCTGGGTTTTACCCTTTAACCAATGGTAGCATACTGGGACACTCCGTCACTATAGACTAGATTGATATTTTCCATATGCACCGGATCATTTGGCACTCTGCTAGAGGTGAAGTAAATTGGAATCCTCTGACCCAATATTTCAAAAGTCTGGTCTATCATATCTATAACAGCCCCATAGTGTCGCAAGAAGGCAGTTCCAATCAGCATATCATAATGGCTATTTGGTAACACTATAGCTGGGGCTACCACAAAAATAGACCCAAACTGCAATGGAAGCGCACTGTATGCTCCCTTAGAGACTGTGTTATCCGCTCCAGCAGTTCCATATACCACCCAATGGTCCACGTCTGGTTTAAATGATAATTTGGCCACCAACTTGGTGGAGACTATATTAACAGGGGCACCTGTATCTATGATGGCATGGACACGGGTTTTAGCTACAACCAGGTCACAGTAAGTATATTCAGAGTAAGATACATCTTGACTGTTTATAATATAGACATTTATAGCATCTCTATTTTCAAGAAAACCCACAATCCCCTCGCCAATACTGGGATATTGTGTGATAATAGTGTTGATTGGACGAGCAACGCTTACTGCTTGCAAGAGAGGGGCATCATAGGAGGGGTCCAACTTTTCAGGTGAAACTTGGTCAAACATTTGGAAAGCATACGGCTCAACCTGCAACTGGGACCCCTCTTCTGCCATAACCGCAGACTGCACTTGTGTCAAAATATTCACCCCTCCAACTGGCTGCTGATATAAGACTGACACATCAGCCAAGGGAGCTTCCACTGGGTGTTCAGGGGTAGATTCAGGTGGGACATTTTGAGTTAAATTAGAAGTAGAGCGTCCCATCCCTTTTCCGCTCTGCCTTTTCCCTGATTGTACTTTCCCTGCGGGAGGGAATAACCCTGACGATGAATACAACAACTGGCCAAGTGCCCAGAAAGACCACACAAGAAACAATTGATCCTGTAAGATCTGCGTCCATGATTGTTGGGGAATGGGCCATCCCAGAAGTTAAGCTGGGGTCGAGCAGTGTAGACAGACCTTTCCCAATAGTTGAACTGCTGATGGAAACTCCGTTTGAGATGAGGCCTGTGCTGATAATAAGGCTGGTGGTTACCAAAAGGATGCTGAACTGAAAGAGATGACTTTCTCAAATGAGCAGTTTCAGCAGCGGAGAGGATATGGTTCCACTATATGTTGGGTGGAGGGAAGTTAGCGGATATCTGGCACAAGATTTGAACGAGTTTAAACAAAGGGATACCAACTTCTAAATATGGAACCATGGTATTGAAAAGCTCAATGTATGGTTTCACAGCGGAGGTCAACGCTATGCATACATCTGATTCAGTTAAAGTTCCTGCCTCAATTAACACATGAGCTTCCATCATAAAACGATCAGCAAAGGCGGTGAGGGTCTCATTATGCTGAAACCCAATTGTTAAGAATTCTGCCTTCTGCTGTGCCATTTTCATAGTCCCTCCAAATAATCACAATACAGTATCTTTCACTTTTTGATAGATAGCAGAACTGGTGGGAAGATAGCAGACAACTTGGTCAGCGCTGTCAACATCCAAAGTGGATATTAATAATTTGGCTCTATGCTGATCTGTAACTCCTTTCACTGCAAACTCAAATCGCTTAAAAATCCATGGATGTTTCCATTGCAATCAAATGGAGGCAGCTTATCAATATGAACCTCCTGTAGAAACTCATTTTTCCACTGGAGCACAGCGTCTAAGGTAAGCTTGAGTTCTGCATATTCAATGGTTGCAGCTTCTTGAAAAGACTCCTTGCCAGAGTAAGCCTGAATGAACATGGCCAGCGACGGAGGAAGGTTGTTGGCTTTGTGATTGTCCAATGGGCCCCTGTAGTGAGCACCACTGTTCTAATTTTGGTAGTATTCAATAAATACGCCATCAGATTTTTGCACAGGGTTGACCCACTGAGCAATAGGGACCAACGATATGATGATTGCTACCCTCAAAACGGCAGAATAACTTTTATATAAATATGGAGCGCTCACTCCCAAAACCTCTTTTATTAAAGGTACTTTGATACCGTGGATTCTTCTTATTCCACTATACTCTATCCTTTTCAACAACAACCTCTTCCATAATCTCATCTCGCCTATTATTATAGCGACTTTTCGATGACACCATGGCTCTGTCAATATTTCATTCATTAATTCACAATCGCCTAAGAAAGGCAATTTCCCAATAGCCCAATATCACCTCATTTTGAAGTGCTTAAATTGCTGTTACCATTTTGATGCCAGCAGATTCCATCCATTTCGCCTTGATGACCTCAGGCAGTTTGATTCCAACAGATTCCAACCATTTCACCATGATGACCTCGGGCTTATCATCTAGTAATATCAAATTCACAACACCTGCGTTGCCTCTGTCTGGCCCCTGTAAGTTCAAGGGAACGTCCCTTGTGCATAGATTGGTCACTCTTCCCATTTCTGAGCAAAAAGGGGCCAAAGAGGGTGGCCATGCCCCTTGTTACCCAAGGCGATCTCACCCATGTGGTAGATGAGTGCTGGGTAATGGCCTTTCCTCTCCAGACCTCTCCCCTAGTACCTTTGTTCACCTCAGTCGAACTTGTTAGATAGATTAAGGAAATCTGTACCAAGATCGCTGAATTAAAGTTGATTGCTCCAAAACCAATGGAAGTTAAGCCCAACGATTGGAATCCACATAGCCAAAGAGGGATGAAGATTGAGTTTTTTCCAGAATCGCCAATGGTTTTGATTCACCCAGCAGTGCGATTGTCAAAATTACCCCCTTTCAAAATCATCAGGGATGATCCCCAATATGCAGATAGTAGCATTGGACACCATCAACAATAGTTCAAAGCTCCCTTCCAGAAAATTGGGAGTTGTGGCTGATGTAATGCTTTTGACTGAATGAATGGCTCAGCGACCAGGCATGGGTGGGTTGGGCATTCTAAACCCGTTCCCAACCAATTGGGACTGCCCCTATGTGGGGTGGCCTTGGGGGATTCACACTGCTCATCAGGCCAGATGCCATCATGCTAACCGTCAGAAATGCAGGCAAGCCTCAGTTCAGGCGTTTGAGGTCAAACTGACAGTGACTCAGCCTGCTGCCAAATCCTTCAATGTCAGTTCCTATTGAGTTTATCTACCCCCATCCCTGAATAATTCGCCGGTTAGGTCAAACTTGAGGGACCCAATCCCTGCTTGTCCCCACATCGATTAACCACTATTTAATCAGTTGTATCACACTGAGAAAATTGTTAGTCGATTTTCTTCCTTTATTTTCCGTTAAAAACCTTTCCCTAAATTTAGTTTTTTACGTTGAAAAATAAACCACCCTTTCCGCTAGCACTCACACACCCCTTGGGGTTAATGGCCATACTTGTCTGGTATTTTATTATGTGCCTGTATGAGATTCTGGCTCATCGGCAGTTATTAGGCGAAATCCTCTCTAGTTTCATATCCGCTGTACCAGCAGAAGTGCCTTGGGCATTCTGGTTTGCCGTTCAGGTGCTCCAGCACCTAGGCTGGCAGGCCGGTCTAATTCTAACTTGCTGTCTGCTTAACACCCCCAATATGACACACCTCACTGCATTTCCAGTATGGGGTACAATCCTTCCCCCTCACCCAAAACCTACAGCCGCTGCAGCTCCCACAGCTGCCAATTGGGCCCCTCATCAGTCCACTGCCACATGCACTTCAACCAATCAGGAGACAGCTCGGATAATGGTTTGGTCCCACCTTATACGTCTTTTGACATCCACAGCCTATAAATTCACAAGCCCCAATTTCCAATATGAGTTGAACACATGGACCGCATTGGATGAAACTGATGAAGTGGGAAATGTTATTGAAAACTTAAAAGTCCAAATTGAAGAATTTATCCAGGTACAGCACCCCATTCAGACCCCTCGGCGTTTTTACGCCCCCTGGATGGACTCCTATGTGTTCCTCTCTACCCACCAGCTCGCTGTAGCAGCAGCTGATCACCCATATATCAGCAACGTATGAGAGGGTGCTTACAGATCAGTGGTGATACTATCCAAGGGTATCTCTCCTACCATTATTACCCAGACTCTGTCCCCACAGGGTAAACGTGACATCCTCAACTTCCACAAACAAACAACTGCCACCATCCAGAAAGTATCTGAAGCTTTGAAATACAAGTCAAAAGCACCCTTGCCATCGCCTCTTTGTTATCTTGGCTCCCTTCCATCCGCCTTCACATGGAAAACTTCTTATGCCAGTACTTAGGTGCAACTTTTGCTGCAGCTAATTTTCATGACCAACTGATCATAGGCACTCTCCATCCACATTTCGCTGACCACCCCACCATTGATTATCACCTTGACCCGCACTCTTACTTATGTGGAGGAATAAGATGCCAAGGATGATCCCCTCAATCCCCCTTCCCCTTCTGCCATAGTGGGATGAGAAGCTTTCCATAGTTCCACCTGGTTGGTTGTAATCTCGTTCATTTGTATTTGCTCACTCATCTTGGGTGATTGAATCATTCTGTTTGGTTAGGTCCATTCATTTATATTCTTTGCTCTTCAAGCTTTGGTAATGTCTATCCTCAGTTGGCGTACCTTGAATAAATTTATATAATCAGAAATGACTTGGGTCATATTCACAGGTTTCTTCTTCTAAGTGGAAAAATATTACATCTAAATTTCTTCTGATTGCAAAAATGAACTACCTAATTATATGATTAAAATGGCAATAAAAAACTTCACCTCAAATTAGATTAAGACCGAAATGATATAAACATCGAATACAAGATCAAAGAGCTCTTATAAAATCTGATATATAAAATAGAAAAGTATGAATGGGTAAGTTCATTGAATCAGTAATACAGTGTCTTCAACAAAAGCTAAAGTCTGTCTTTCAGTCTATGTGTCATTTCTCTATCACATTTAATAGGTCTAATTTATATGGCCATTGGTTGAGATTTTCAATTCAATTGAATAATGACTAATTTACTCAGTAATTCCCCAAATTACTCAGCGACCAACTGAATATCCTTCCTCCATTGATTCCAATAGGGTTAAACTATTTGAAAAGTGGTTGAGTAATGTTCAAAGATTGAATTATTCACCAAATTGCTCACCTGAAACAATACAAATACAAATATAATAATGATAAATGGGCAGTAGAAAGGTTTTTTTATAGTAGGGGGTGTTTGACATGGAGTGTGCTGATAAAAAGACTGGCCTGGAACTCCAGGTGAATGAGGATCCAGAACCACAGCCATCATACTTCAGGTGCAGCCATCAATATTTTTTTTAGTACTAGACAGCCATCCATATTGATGGATGGGAAATGCAGAAGGCAGCCATGAAGACTAACCAGTGATTTACAGAACTTCAAACATTGCTACTAATTGTCCAACGGAACTCTTTAACTAACAAATAAATATGGATGTTTTTAAGAATTTTATTGAAGCTAAAATGGCGGTAAGGGAAAGAAAATGAAGTGACAGTGGTTCCTGTCAGGGACCATTGCATAAATGCTTGCTAAATGGATGATTAAAACTAAGAGCACTACCATCAAAAAATTAAATGATTGTTCTGGTAGATCATCATTCTAAAACGTTTTCAAATACTGACTCAGATCTGAACTGGCTGGATGTATTTAAATCAAATTTGCTTTGGAGAAGATTCATTCTGTCACAACCTTACTTGGCACAATGACAATGACGCCTCCAGTGGAGGCAGGTTGTGCCCATGGCCAGGCCACATAGGCCAGCTCCAATGGGTTAGATATGGATTGACCACGCATGTACCTGTTGGGGACGAGCTCATTTGCAAAACTACTGGTGAAACCTGGTGGATTGGAATTTTTGAGCCTGAAACTAGCTTGGTTTTTTATTTTTGGCAGAATGTGACTTAACCTTCCAAGCAGAACTCAAACATGTGGATATTTACTCCCTGGGACACATGCTTATTGCCTTCTGCTGGCGATGGCTTCTACCCTCTGCCATCTCCTGGCACAACTGCTTAACATTAACCACCAACGCTTTGGTGGTAAGCATAGGTGGAAGTGGCGCAATTTGCAAGGGTTACGTCATTACTCATCTCTCATCTACCACATGGGTTAAATTGCCCAGGGCTGCAAGAGGGACATCCACCAGTTTTCCCCATTTTTTGTTTGGAAAAGGAATCTCTCTAAGTCTAGATGCAGGGGTTGTTCCCCAAGGCTTACAGCGTTATCATAGTGGTAATGGCGTCCCACTTTCATCCATACAAAGCAGGTTCAATTTTTTCATAGCAGAAATTAGTATTTTCTGTGCTAAGAGAATAGCAATAAATACGGAGTTTCTCATCATGCCTTAGTCTGACAGGAAATAGTGATTTACATGATGTAATCCTGGCCTAATAGAATATGCACAGGAAGGCTTTAGCACCAGTGCTTGAGTTTTGTCCTCCATTCCAATATCTTCACTCCCTATTCCAGATCAGTGCAGTATATTTTTCCCAAGGATAAACACTCAATTAACTAAGGCTAAAAAAGTTGCAGTCTCAATTCCCAGCTCAATCTTTTTTATCATCTAGTTATTTTTTACTTAGTTTATGCATTTGAATTGAATTGTTTTAATGTATTTCACTAATTCATGAATTAACTAAATTAATTATTTATTTACTTAATTTTAATTTTCATCACATAAGCTTTCATAAGTGAAGTTTATTATAGCTTAGATTGCAATTATATGAATTATATTAAATAGCTAAGCTAAAATAAATTAGTATACTTATTGCTACTGACTACAAAATAAACTAGCCCATAATTTTAAATCCCATCTACCTATATTATATCTATATCTATATATATATGAATGCTTCTTTGTTTCTCTGTTTGTAATGTATGCGTTTCTATATAAAGCATCTGATTGTGATCAAATCTCAGTCAGTTGTTGTGCACATGCCCATGAAGGTTCCAGAATTAGTACAACCATTAGTTTCATAGTAAAACAGGGAAGTTATGTTTACAAATGAAAATTTATATTTTTAATATAATTGGTATATTTTTACAGATGAGTAGTTTGATATTTGGTTGATCCATTAGTTTCAATGGGTTTTCCAAGCAGCCAAGGGATTTTAAGATGTTATATATCTTAGAGGTTTTAGTAAGCAGTTAGTGATTTGTTATTTTGATGTAATATTTATTTTTATTAAGTAGTTAGCGTTTTTTTAATGATATTTTGGGTTTACCAACAGTTAGTAATTGGTTGATTTGTTATGTTCAATGGTTTTAAATAAGCGGTTTAGTGGTTTATTTATATATAGATAGCTAAAACTATTGTTGTAAGTGGTAGTTGAAACTAAAATAAAATGTTGCACCAACGTATTTTTATTTATTTAACTGAGGTAAGCTGACCATGGGAATAACATTATTGAAACTCAAAAAGCTAACAAATAAATTCTCACCAAACAAAATGAATTAACTTCCCAAAACAAGCGGATGACACACAAAACACAAACACAACCAACCGGTGGGACAGCGGGAACCACTTATCTCATCATGGAAGAAGGGGAGGGGGATCAGGGGGCTTATCTGTGGCCTCTGCTTCACCCCAACGCAGGGCACATGCTATGGCGAAGAGCAGGGGCGTCAGGGTGTTAACAAAATGTGGAGATAAGTTTCTGATGATTGGGGTGGCAGGAAGACAATGGTTGAATATAAGAGTTCTGATGTAACTGGTTAAAGCTGTTTCAGTTTTCATGCATGCATAGGGGAGCTTTACAAATGTGGAGATATTGGTGTGGGTAATCTTGGATTTGGGATTTCATGCTACTACTGCCACGTGCTGGATGGCATCATTGGTGGCTTTGATATTCAGTCAACATCTTCTTTTGGAGCATATTGGCAGTTATTTGGATAATGGGAGGAGGGATTCCTCCTGCGAGCATCATCACTGATTTGGTGGCAGCTTTGTGGAGAGAATGACAATCTGGCTTAGCTGTTGCTTCAATAGCCAGCTGGTGGTTGCTGTGGAACATTTTGGCGCTTTGCTGGGGGGCGTATAAATGATGTGGTAGCATAGCATCATGGTCAGTAAACACAAACCGCTTGAGTTGGATAGTGTGGTCTTCAATAATATTTCCAGACTCATCAATTTCAGCCAAATGTTGCGCCAACGTAGTTATCAAATTTATCTAAAAATTATTATTTAACTTAATTTACTTTGGTTTTGTTTTGGACAATAATACAGTAATATTCTTAAGCTTGGAGATTTTTCTATCAAAAAAATTTAAGCACTTTTGCCTTATGATATGTTAGCTTGACTATCAATTATCTATTCGTTTTTAAAATTAATTACTTTATTTTATTTTTCTTATTATGACTTTAAATACCTATTTAAGCTGCTTTCCCTATTCCATAAGATATTTGTGATAAGGTAAGTTGAAATTGGTTCAGTAGCTTAAAAAATTATATGTCACATATATACACATAATGTTTTTAGATATGGAGATGTTTTGGTTGGCAGTTTGGTGGTATTTGATTATTTTAATAGTTTTCTTTTATAGGGTTTAGTGGTTCATGCTTTTTGGTCAATTTTATTAGATAATTGGTTTTGGGTAAGTGGTTAGCGGTTTTTTATAGATTTGATATTTAAATTGGATGTAGTTGAGTGTTGTGGATTTTGTTTGTTTATTGTGGGGAAGGCCAACCATGGGACAGACACTTCCGAATATGACTCAGGAAAGATAAACTTAGTACCAGGGGGGCACCCCAGAGAAGCGATGCTCTCTCTTGTTGCCAGCGGGAACGCCACTTATGGGGAGGGGGAGGGAACGTGTGAAGGGGCCGTAGTCACTATTGAGCACGTGTGGAGGAAGGGGTCTTATTTAATGAACCAGACTGGGAACCAGGAGGAGACCAGCTGTCGGTGACATGGTGGGAGGTATCCAAACATCCACACTTGAAAGTGGTCCACCAAATGAGACCGGAATCTGTGGACATCTTCTGGGAGGGTGGGGATGGAGCCAGCGATGGCATCCAAGACAATCGTGTGATAGTCCACATGGCGATTGCAACCACCAGAGCATGGAGGGAGGGTGGAAGGGGGAGGCCATTGATAAAGCAAACATATCTCTTGACAGACTGAAGGGATGCGTTTGATCTTAACCCAGCAGACGTTGAACTTCGCGCCATATCACTTTAGAGGTGGGGCACTTCTCCAGGCGGTGGAACAGCGTTCCATACTGGCCGCACATGACACAGGATGAGTGTAAAGCGTTAGAGCGCTCAGCTGTATGATACACCCGCCTCAGGCAGCGCCACACATGGGAGCAGACTTGAGGCTGCAACAGAGGATGGTGTGCGTATTTCCAGATAGTCTTTTGGGTCTCAGTGGAATAAGGGATGTCCATCATGTCCAGGTAGTCCACCCTGGATAGGACATGGGGTTGAATGGGGATCACGCCATCATGGATGGGTAGCCCCTGTACCTCTTGTGTGAACTGAGGAGAGGGGCAGCCTCTTCAGGTTGATGTCCACTAATATGAATTCTCCACTCTGCGCTTCGCATGGAGAGTAGGATTCTTTTGTAGTGGGTTTTAGTCCCATGAGGACCTGTGGCCGATGTGTGTGATGCGAGGTATTTCATCAGGGAGTGGGGGTTTGATGGATTGTTGAGGCCCAAGGCTCGGGAGAAGTTGGAGTGGGCCGCGCGGGACCAGTGTTGGGATGGGAGTGTAGGAGCAGTGACAGCCGCGATCCAGGTGCCCAGGATCTTGGCAGCATGGGCTTTGAAGTCAAGTAGGCCCATGCCACCTTGATGATGAGGGCCAAACATGACCTCTAGCCGTACTGGTGGAGGGCGGCCTGAACAAAGCCATCCTTGCAGCAAAGCATACAGGGATTTGAAGAAGCTTGGGGAGAAGGGGATGGCGTGGGCTCCAAACCAGACTTTGGATAGGAGCATAGAGTTGGCAAGAACAATCCTGCCAGTGAGGGTAGTAGGGTGGGCTCTGAGAGAGGCGATTCGCTTCGTCACGTTGTCCAGTATACAGCACTCCATTACTGCTGACGCGTATCCTCCTGCCTCCATCCACACGCCCAGATGGCGCACCAGTCCTATGGTAGGATGTGGCACGAAGGGGAGCACCAGTGGAGTGGTGTGTGTTGAGTTAGTAAGGCGTGGACGTGGGCGAGCAGATGGGCCAGGTTGGGAACTAATTGCTGGGGCCCAGCAGTTCAGAAACTGACCAAGGAGGATGATTTCGGTTTTGGAGGCGTTCAGTACCGCGTTGCTTACCCGGGAATATTCCTGGATGAGGGCTTCAAGAGCGCGTGCATCTTTGTTATTAGACACCCCCACCACGCAATCATCTGCAAATGCCAATATCTTGAATGGGGCTTGGCCTGGCACATGGACCCCAGTGAGTTGGGCATTCACATTTCGCAGTAGTGGGTCAAGGCTGAAGTTGTATAAGAGTGGGCTGAGGGGGTCCCCTTGTCGCAAGCCCCTTTGAGGGCGGACTACTTCCATTAGGAAGCCTGGGCCACGCACTGCCATTGTCGCAGATTCCGTGAGCAGCATTACCCAGTTTATGAAGCGGGGGGTAGGCGGAATTGATGGAGGCAGGCCCTTAGGTATTCCCAGTTTACTCTATCATAGGCCTTCTGTTGGTCCAAGAATACCATTGCCCCAGAGGCTGTGGACTGACATGCATTAGCCACGGAGTGCACGTTATCCCAAATTGACCTTCTGGGGATGAAACCAAATTGTTCTGGAGAGATGGTGGCAGATGCTACAGTCCCTAAATGGTTAGCCATGATTTTTGTTAAAAATTTTGGTGTCTGTGTTTGTTAGAGAAATGGGGCGCCAGTTGGCTAAGTCAAGCTTATCCCCTTTCTTGAAGAGTGTGACAGTAAAGGCCTCATGTCCTCCTGGTAGGAGGCGCATTTCCAACAGTCTTTGGTTAAGTGAGGCTAGCAGCAATGGGGATATATATTTGAAATATTTTTTGTAGAACTCATATGGAATGCCATCTGGGACTGGACATTTTCAGTTTGGCGCACTGCAAATGGCTGTCCATAATTCGTTTGGAGTAATTAAATTCATTATTTCTGGGTATCAGAAAATGGTGCAGATATGAGCTCAGTCAAGAAATTCTGCCATTTTGGCCAGCTGAATTGGTTCAGCTCGGTATAGCTTGGAGTAAATTTGCATTTCAATTGCCACTTCGGCTGGTGTGTCCATAATGGAATTATCTGATCTTTGCACCTGTGTGCAGGCCACGTTCTGGCGTGGTGCAAAAAATTTTTTAAAGAAGTATGCAGTGCACTTGTCGCCTTTAGTGATGCGTGTGGCCCTGTATTGGACACAAACCTGATGTTTGTGTTGCCTTTCAAGTGCGTTAAGGTGGGCAGCTGCCTCCGCCCACTTCCAGCCCCATGCAGGGCTGTATCCTGTGGCTGGAATGTTGGACTCCAAGTGGGCCAATTCCGCCAGAGTGCGCGAGATAACCACCAATGTGGCTCGTGAGCGTCTGGAGGAGAGATGGCAATAGTTGCGGATGGTGTCCTCTTTGAAAGTTGCCCATGTGGAAATGGGGTCCGCGCAAAATGGTGCAACAAATGATTTTAAAGTTGCCTCTTCCACCCACGTAGAAAATCCTGGCGACGTGAGCTCGGGGGGGCGGATTTTGCACCAATGTGGGGCCTTCGCAACTGTGACGGGTAAGTGGTAGGTTATCAAGACCAGTCAGTGGTCGGAGAATTCCATTTTCGTTGTTTTGAAGTGGGAGATGTGGGGTTGGAATTCCGCCAGCATTAGAATAAGGTCAATGCGGGTCATGGACCTTAATTGGCCATTGTGGATGTGGGGACACATCATTTTTTCGAGCAGTGGGGCATGTCATGGCAGCGCATCCATTAACCCAAGGGTGGCTTTTAGAATGCGTAGTTCTATGTGTCCCTGTGGGGCGTGGGGTGAGGGAGGCCACCGGTCCATTGGTGAGGTTAGCCAACAGTTCATGTTGCCAACTAGGAAAGAATCAGGGGGTAGTGGGAGGGATTTGACTGATGAGAAAAATTCCCAACGCTCATGTGCACCATTTGGGGCATAGATGTTGATGATTGCGTGCACAACGTCAGCCCATGAGAAGGTGACGATGAGCACTCGGCCATTTAGGAATGTTTCAGAGGATGTGAATTTGAAAAATTATTTTTCTGAATTAGCACCCCACAGTGCTTAAACCAAAAGGATAGGGATGGGAGGAGCATTGTTTTCCAAGCTTCCTCAGAACCTCGTGGACAGTGGGACTCCTGGATGGCCAGGATATCCATGGGTAAATTGTGTTGTAAAAAACTCAGTTTCCTAGCCCAGGATGGGGAGGCCTTGAGTCTGGCGATATTCAACATCCCTAAAGTGAAGGTTTCCCCTATTGCACCTTAGGTGTGAGGGGGTGGGCCCCCGGGCCCACCAGCCTCTTTAAGGTCCCCACAGGCTTTCACAGCAGCGTGGGTGTTAGCAGCAATGCTATCGGGGTTTTTGTTGATTTTTGCAGAAAGAGTCGCGTTGGCTTTGGCCTTTGCTTTTTGTTTTCCCGACGTCAGACGAATTTTTGCAGTGCAGATGAGTTTGGTGCACCGTCAAGTGGGTCCAAAAAAAAATTTCAGTTAGGATAGGTCCCAAGTCAGTTTTAACCGGAGCCTGGGTGCAGCGATTGGGTGAGATTGAATCTCCCATTGGATCCTCAGATTGAGTGGCCCGCTCGGCATGGGCTTCCCAATATGATTGGATGATGGATTCCCAAGTTGCTTCTGCTGCAAAGGTCTCCATGTCCTCCTGGCGTTGTGAGTGTTGGATGGTGGTGGTGGCCTTGGCCGCTTCCTTGGCCACGGCCCTATGGGCCTGCTTGGCCTTCTTCCACTCCTGCAGGGAGATGGGTTTTACCAATAGGTAGCAGCCTTGTGCTCCCCACGGGAAAGCCTCCTTGGTGCTTGCGGTTGGTTCGTAGTGTGCCTCTCCGCTGGCCATGGCTGCTGAGGGGTGCTCTTGGAATGTGACGCCCTCCTTGATGGGGCATGCGTGCGCCTTATGGCTGAACGCATCACAGTGGGTGCAAAAGGGGGGCGCGCTGTCCACGGTTACCCGGAATGGGTGGGTGGTATGCCCTGCAATATCAATAAAAGTGGAGTGTGGGATCTGGGTTAGGTCCTTCACGATCTCCTCAGTTGGGGTCAGAACTGCGATGGCTTTGCCGGTGCACAGGTGTGGCATCAGCGTGAAGCATTTCATTTCAAAAGATTGTATTTCACCATATATGGCGAGACCATCTTTCAGGTGTTGCTCCAAAATGTCACGTTTTACTGTAGTAGGCAAAAAGTCAAACGTGAGGAAAATTTGGTTTGATTTTGTCCATCTGGAGCATTTGGTTTTGACAACCCATTGCCCTTTGGGGAGGTCGACCACTATGCGCACCACTGCAGCCTCGTCTGCTGCTATTTTGCTTTCAAAACCTAGGCCCAGCCAACTGTGCGACATGGAGTGAGGTGCAATGTACACCGCGGTCAGGAAAATCTTGTGTACATCTTCACAAAATTTTTCCCATAAGGCCGTTTTTTGGATGTCCAGATACACACAGACTCCGAATTCCACCAATGAAAGTGGCTGGGAGTGTGGCATGTTGATGTACTGGTTGCATCGTGCTTGCCACGTGAGTATCTCCAGGGAAATTGTGACCGCCAGTTTTTTGAGATTTTTGTCTATTCTGCCAGATTCTCTGGGGCGTTTTTGAGCGTTGGAGGCCGCGGGCCTTCCGCCTGCTCCTCTTACCTTGCTTGCCCAACTGCTCCCTGACATGGGCGCAGACTAATCTCCTCTGTGAGAATATCAAACTAAATTCAGTCTTGAATTGAATAGGTTGCAAAAGTGTTTGCAACGAGAAAGAAAAGTTTTGAGTGTTATGGATTTTGATTATTGTTAAAGCATAATTTTATTTGGCCAAAGAGTTAGTGAAATTTTAGTTGTTTCTTATATTCAATTGGCTTTGGGCTTGTAGTTAGTGGGTTTTGGTTGATTTGATAGATTCTTTTGCTTTTCAAGTGGTTTGATGGTATTAGAGTAACTTTATAGATTCATTTGGTTTTGACTAAGTAATTGTTGGTTCTTTTGATTTAATAGGTTCAACTGTATTGGGTAAGTGGTTGATGATTGCTTGGTTTAGTATGTTCAATGGTAATGAGTAAGCAACTTCATGTTATTTATAATATAAAACCTAAATTAATAAGTTCTAAACTGGTAGTAAATAAACCTAGGCAACGCCAGGTAACTATGATAGTAATTTATATCAAATCACAACACAATCCTTTCTCAGAGCCCCCTTAATTCCTTCATTAGGCTATAATGGTAAAATTTTTACTTTAAGCATGCTCTCAAGTACCTGAACGTTGTCATCTGTGCAGGCCCTCCCTCACAATGTGCCACCTCAGATAGCCAAATGGGTGTCCCACCTTTGACATTTTACATGACTGTATGACATCATATCAAAGACTACCAAAATCATTTTTATTAAGTCTACTAAGTAAGTTGTTCAATTTACCATACCTTTAATATCCTAGACACTATTCTAGATACTTGAGTAGACAGTTAGAACCCTATCAGTTATTTTATCATCTATTTTACTGGCACAAGGGACTATTTATTTTCATGTAACCTTTCTTATTTAACAATTATATAGCTAATGGCATTGTCATGGTTGCAGCTAGCTGTAAGAAGACTGCCCATCTACACTGGATGTGACAGTACCCAGTGGATATCCCAGAGAACCAAAAACTCAGTTGACCTTAAAACTTGAGAGTAAACATTCTAAGAGTTAAGTAAGGAATAGTATAGTTCACAAGAATACCAAAGGCCCTCATAGAAAGCCAGAAGGCTACAATTGGGGCAACCGTGAGTATTACTGAGGAATTTCAAATGGTGGTAGAGGCAGCGTAAGTCTGAAGGAGCTTTTCCTGCACCTCAACCATGCAAAATTCCTATTCCACATGAAGAAGGGGATGAAGAAGGTGGCCATCCCTCACATTAACCAGGGTAATTTGGTCTATGTGGTGAAAAAAGGTGGGTGTCAGTGTATCCCCTCAAAGTTTCCCCATTTCCTCCTTACCTCACCACCCAAATGTTGGTGCAACGGATCATGGTGTGTGTGGAAGTGTCAGCGATGAGAGGCTACCCCCAGAGGTAAAATCAGTGTACATTTCTTTCTTTAATAATTTTGGGTCCTGAGGATGGGGACATTAAAATAAAAGAATCAAGATGCATTAAAATCAAACTGGTCATATGCAATTGGGTTTGAACCCCTGACAGGGTGTTTTCATTCCGCCAGAAGAAGTGGGTCCAGCTTTAGTGGGTGTGAGGGTGTCAAATCTGCTTGATAACCAATGAGATTGCCCCTATGTGGTCTAGCCATGGATGAAACCAGGCAACTTATGGATGAATTGTTTTTGATATGCCAAGTGGAATCTCAATGGGAGGCAAAAAGTTTGTGGTAAAATTTTAGTGAGAGTTGGCTGGCCAGCGGGAGGTCAATCTGGTATTAAATTTTTTGAAAAATCTCAATCCAACGGAATAAAATGGGAACATGCTACCCTGGCTCATAAAACAATATTTATTCTTCAAGCCTTCCATTGCTTAGGACAACCATCCCCCATAGGTACAGTTGGCAGTTAATTTTTATTTTTTTAATAAACTAATTTCCGCTCAAAAAATTTCCAGTTTTAATTTATCATTTTCTTAAAGTTACCCACAAATTTTTATGTTTCCCAGGGTGAGCAATGACTTGGCCCTAGTGGCCATCATCAAAACATTGCAGCCCTCTCTCCTCAAATTGGGATTTCAACTTAGCGGCCTCTTGGTGATGTCACCAATTTTGGATGCGGTGAAAATTGGCACAGCAGCATCATCATTTTTCAGAGCATATGTTATAGACCTAATTTTACAAGGGACTATTTGAAGACAGTAACCTTTATCCAAAACTAACCAAAATGGATTATACTAAAAAGGGCTTTTATTAAATAACAAAAGTAAGCACCCTGTAGTATTAGATACTTCCAGAGGCTCATGGGCTCTTACAAGCAATTTTATATAGTAGGTTTTCGCAGCTTACTTTTGGAAAAAAATCCATTTGTCATTGACACACCTCCTTAGATATGTTCATTATACCAGCATTCTCTTTTGTGCTTCTATTGGTTCCAAGCTGCACCTCAAAATTGGTAAGCTACAATGAGCTATCTGAATAGGGTTAATTAACTGAAAAGTAGATCTTAGAGTATTTTCCTTAACAAGAGATAATCCACTGACATATTAAATTATTGTCATATAGTTCTAGTAATTAATAATGACCTTATACTGAACTTTTACGCTGGCATAGGGAGGCTATGTAAAGTGAATCCGCTGAACTGAAAAAATTGATGATAGTACTAAGGCCACAGCGCAGAAGCCAATAGATATAAGGGATGAGGATTGTGCTGGTGGAGTATCAGGGATCCGCTAAAGTAGAGGTTAGTACTTTAGGATACTAATTATAAAGTCTAGGGTCATGTGGAATATCAATTACTAATTACTCAAATTCATTATCTACTTATCAGTTGTATTATAAAATTAAAAAGGCATAAAATTATGATATCCAGATGGTCGTTCAGAGCCAATTACAACATTTTTACCCCACTTGATTAAACATTGGGTAACCAAAATGCGTGGGGTCAATTGCTTCTTGGGAGTTGAGGCCATTGGCCTATAACTCTGCTGATATCTTTTCAAGAACTTTGCATGCACCCAGTTGATTTGGTGGCCTTTGTTAGGGTCTTTTGTAGTGTAGGCATCAGTAGAGTTCTTCTCAGTAATATCAAATGGCCCTTTCCATATATTTTATAACTTAAAGGTGCATACAAGCCCATGGTTATCATAGTATAGAATGAGTTCTCCTACAGTAAAGCGAGTAACAGATACCAATCTGCATTAGCTTTCCTGAAATTGGTTTTTCTGAGCCACCGCATTGGAGTATACCTTAATTTGTAGTTGTACTAAAGTATGCACCAGCGTTCCCAAATATTTTGTTGGAGTCATGGCTTCTTTCCCTATACATGAGTATAAAATTGGAGGAAGCGCTGATTGCTTTCTGCAAATTAATGCAAAGGGAGAATGCCCTGTGGCTAAGTGATATGATTTGTTGTAAGCGAAAATGGCAGAAGGCAAACAAAGATTTCAGCTGGACGCATTTGCCATAAATATCTTGCGCAGAATCCCAACCAGAGTACCATTCACTTGTTGCATAATGCCATTTGTTTAAGGGTGTAAATTATAGACAATACCATACATATCCCCATTAAGCGTTGAGCTTGAAATCATCTGAGACGTGAAATTAGTCCCATTATCCGTCAGTAAAAACTGAGGGCACTCATGCCAAAAGATTGATATCTTCCAATATGAATTTGGCCATGGTAGCAGAGCCTATGTCTCAAACCGCCTTAGCCTCCACCTACTTGGTGAGGTTATCTATGGCCAAAATTAAACATTTGAATTGACCTGAAGTGTTTGCCAGTGGCCTACAACGTCAATTGAAACTGTATGCCAAGCAAAGTTGGTTTAGCTAAGTGATAAAAGGTTGACCATTATTCCGCTCAATATCACTTTTGAGCAAATTTAAAATTATAGCAGAACTAAACAACTTCAAAAAACTGACATACAGCAAAACCCTGATGTCCTTGGCCTGACCGCCCACTGCTTTAAAGTGGGTCAACGACAAAACTCCCCTTAGCATCTTCCGTCTAGAGGGAAAATGCTTTCTGAACTAGTTTGACCAGCTTCCCTATGCCTTATGTCAATAAGTTCCCCTCCCCAAAGATCTCACCCTCCACCTTGCACGTTCCCAAGTGGTGCCTCATAGCCCCATAGTGCTCCCCCAAAGAAAGATGTGATTTGGCCTCCAAGTTGAATATGGAAAATTGTTTCCCTACAACAAAAAATATATAATAGAATTAGCCCAGGCACTTATGCAGCCTGCAGGCTTTATCGATTCCTTCCCCTATAAGGTGTACTTTGTCCTTGGCTTCACCTGTGAAGATGATGCTGCAGTTGCAGCCAACATTCTCCTGGTGTTCCATGGAACCCCCATCCCAACCACTCACACCCAATTGCCTGTTGACACCACTCTTGTGGTTCAATTTTCAGGGCTCCCCACCCACCTCCCCCATTATACCTTATTTAACGAACTAATATCTAGGTTGTAAGTATATAGCGCTGACCCCATTCTACAATTTATGGTTCCTAATTGAGCCAACCAACTTGTGAGCCCTCGCGCCTTTTCAACTGTAAACCCAATATCAACTGAAGTGCCATTTTGTTTTCCCTAACACTGTTGTCCCCTCTGCCTCTGACCACCCTTTCTGAGCCAGAGTAGATAAAGGGCGCACAATATGCCCATTTGTTTTGAACTGGAACACTCAAAGTGGCGCTAAACCTCCATGGCCCAAGCTGGAGCCCACACGCTTGACTCCCCCATGATGCTCCCTTTGTTGATCCAAAAACCTTTTTTATATGGCACAATTTTTCCTCCTCTCCACTCAAAATGGCAGATGCAACTGCCATTGATTCAGCAATATGAAACCTACATGTCAAACCCCCACTCCCACTCCAACTAATCAGGAGCCAAAATGGACCCCAGTAAATTCAAAAAAAGTCACTTAGACAGCTAACCCATCCCACTTATATACCAATTAACTTATCATTTTCAACCCAAAATCCTTAGGATTATTTGGAGGAAGTTGATGATTTGGGAAATCCCATCCTCAAATAAGTCAAGGTCTCAGGCCTTGAAATGTACCTAAACGCAGAATATGAAGCTCAATTTCCAACTTGGCACTATTCTCTACACTCTGATGCCAATGAATTCTGAAGTGACCATCAACTCATCAAAGAGGCTGTTGCATCCCCTGATTGTCACCACCTCCAAAAGTCCATGATGAAATAAGTCACAGTCTTTGTTATAGGGATACCCATTCCTGTCCTTCCCCCACAAAACAAATTCATAAGAAGAAAAATCTCTGATTCCACCAAGTTGTCAACAAGCAATAAAAAAAGGTGCAATTGTCGCAAAATTTAGCCTAAAAACCTGCATCACCACAACAATATCGCCACCTTCACCACCCTTCCCAAAGTTCACCTCAAGGCTAAGAAAGCCCTCTCTAAATAGATTACCACCTTCCTCATAGCAAAATTAGAGCTGCAAGCCCCACTCTGCTAACTTGACCCCCATTTTGAGGTTGCACCCACACCTGAGCTCTCAGCACTTTGCCGTACACTGTCAATACAGAGGAGGAAGATGAGCCTTTCAATCCCCACTCACCCCCCACCATGGATGCATAGCGGTTTAATGCCTCTGACCTGGTTGGATCATTTTGGTTTTTGTTCTTTTATTGGGTTTAAGTTATAATTTGTCTCTTTCTGTTCATTCAAATTTTAGTTTATTATGAATTTTGCTCCTCTGAGCCTTTTAATCCCGTCACCTGTTTGGCTTGCATTAATTATATAAAATAAGTGATAAAAGGCTGATTTTTTGTAAGTCCCATCCACCTGAAACTCTATAAAGAAACGGAGGGTCTCATGAACATAAAAATTCATGGATTTTCAATAATAATGCTTTTTAACAACTCAAACGGATATTTGAACCCTCAATATCCTGTCACCTCATGGGCGCAATAATGATATCAGTCTGCTCTGATGGCCAAGGAATTCAAGACTGTCGCTTGTTGTAGATCCTATATAGCTTACAATTTTCAACGTTCTGTATTCATTCTTAATTTCTCTTAAGTTTTTAGAACTTCTGTCAGTTCATTGTCATATCACTGATTCAGCAATTTGTCAAAGAGTTTGTTGCCTCATCAGACACTAAGGCTACTATAGGAATTCTGTATATCCCATTAACATTTTGTTGGTATACTCCAGGTCAATGCTGGATTTCAAAATCATAAGCATGCAATTTCAAGGCCTAGTGGGCCAACCGTCCTTCAGGCTATTTTAAAACTTTGTAACCAGCGGAGGGAGGCGTGATCAAAACTACCATAAAATGCACTCCATGATTGTTAACCAAAAGTTTACAGGAATAAATGACATCTAAAGACTCCTTCTTGATTACAGTTTATTTCATTAATGAACATCTAGCGTCTGACTGCAATAGGCCACTGGGTGTTCAATCTCTTCCAAAACCAGTTAAGATAATACCAACCTGATGGCGGTGATAGGAGCATCCATTTGGGCAATAAACAGTATAAAATTAGGGTACAGTAACAGGGGCGCTTGGATAAGGTAAAGCATGTGTCATGTTGTAAAAATTTACTTATTTGATTATTATCAGCAAACAACCCTAGTAATCTTTTTACTGCACAGGTTTGGTTCTTGTGCACTTCATCCGCGTTGTATAGTATATTAGATTATTGGTTAATAATAGTATGATGACTATTATATGTAGTTGAGTATTAATTCTTATATCTTGGCCCAATGCTCAGCCAGTATTCCCGATTAAAATACTTGAGATGTTGTGATCTAGGGATTCATTCCCTCGCTCTGTCCAACCCAATTTTCGGTAGGATTCCCTGGTGATAGTCTCTTTGGTCCAACACACAATTGGCAGCAATCCCCAATTGTGTCTTCTCTAGATCCCCGCTCAGATCTTTACTTTTTTCACTAAGATTCTCCCAATTATCGCACACAGCAATAATATTTTTGAGAAGAATAGCACAATTGAAAGCTGGTAAAAGTTTACTACTTAAACTATATACCAGATAAAACTATAGAACTTCTTTAAAAAAGCTGTTCTTGTAAATACTGTTTTACTATATGTTTTTATTATAGTAAATCCTGGGAATTTATAGTGGAGATTTGTCATCTATTTCTCAGTTGACACCTCTTCAATGAAACAGCAACCGTTGCCGTTGAATCACCCATCCTTATCTTGGAAGCGATGGTCTTCCCCATCCTGGCTAGGATTCCATTGTTGGACATCCTTAAGACCTAAATGGAAAGAGTCAGAAAATGTGTCTCTAATGGTTTCCTCTTGATCTAAGCGAACCAACCTTATTTGGGTAGCAATCTGCTTAGGTAATGGGACTTGTTACCCATTAAGTCAGGTCACACACCAACCGTTTGATTCACTAGTTACAGGCGGCATCACTTGCCTCACCACTTGCTATTCATTCCCAATCAGTCAGTGATGAAACCCAACAAATCCCAATTGGTACACCTGATAGTTAATCACTATCAGATGCCCCTATTTTGTTGGTGACTCTGCCTGAAAGATCTTAAGTATTCATCCATATTGATCCCTGATGGATATGACCAGGCGAATATATCCCAAAATCCCCCAAACGTAGTTACTCCAAAACTCAGGCCAACCAATTTCCAATTTTCTTCGCCTTAGGATATTATCTCTTACCAATTCCTGGTAATCTAGAAGGCTGAAAATATGGGCAAAAATCCCAACACATCCCCCTCTTGCCTAGATTTTCAGCGAGAAAAGGACCAGGGCATGAGAACACAACTTCAGACACTCGGTCAAATACTATAATTTGGCTCAAGTGGAATACAATTGTCAATACTTAACGCTGCTTGGGATGACCTTTGCATGTGGTGCTCTTCCTCTTCCTCCTCGCTACCACCTACTCAGAGCGTGGTCCCCACAATCTACTGTTGTGCCGGGATGATTAATTTACTCATGACAATATTAGTCCTGGGATCCAGTTTTCTCCCCATCAGGGTATATGACCCACTGTCATATTAAGGATTCTTGGTCCGACGTCCTTGATTTCCTGATTTACTCCTCATCCTAGACAGGAGACTCTTGCTTTCAATGTTTGTTTTGTATCCCAATTAAGAATACTTATTTATGTTTGCCCTTGTTATTTCTCTCATAACCTATTGCCTCAAGTCATTCCTAATTCTTCTCTTGGAGAGCTTAACCATTAATTTTGAAATTAATTTCACCAGATTGGAGCCTAATGGATTATAGGGTGCATAATGTCAACTTCCATATAAGTCCAACATCTTTCCTCTCGTCCAGCTCATATATCAATTTCTGAGTCACGATACCAGAAGCTTCTAAATAGTTTGTCTGATCAAGACCTCTGGCTCTTCCAGCAGATGAGTTGGGATGCATGGCAGAAACTTTTCTAAGGTCCTTCCAGGACTCATACGCCTAGTCTGGTGCCAGAGGTTAGTCCTTCCGTCAGATTACCAGAAATGGTAACCAATCCCTCCAAAAATAAGACTTGCAATCATTTTGAACAACTCATGTCCAATTCTTTATCTATAATCAATTCTAGAGTTGGATTTTGAAACCCTGCTGGATTTAGCTCCTTTTGCTGATGCACTGACCATCATTGTGGAAGCTCTGGAGATTATGTCATTTGCTCTTGATTGCTCTTTTCTTGCCGGGTCAGATCTGCTTCCTGAGTTCCTCTTCCAACTTGGACAATATTACAAGCCCTCTGTTCTGGCTACCAAGTTTACCATTGGTAACAGTATTCATTTTGAGCTCCCCTACACTGAACTCTGGGCCCAAGTCACTGAGGCTTTGTCCCTAGTGCTAAATCCCTCTGATCTTGATAAAATCCTGGATTGGGATACTGCCATTTATGCCCTTTGCTTTGCTGGCCAAGTTCTTCGAAGTTGGTCCACTAAGCTTCCAGCCTCTCCCAGATTTCACCGCTCCTACAGCTTCAGCTTCCAAGAAGCCCATAGTCGTTGCTTGCAGGATGCCATTTGCTCCCTGCACAATTATCTCCTTGCCAGCACTTCCCATTGGTATCTTCCGCTGATGACTTTAGTAGGGTGCATTATTTGGCAACCCCCTTCAAGCATCCCTTGTTCACTGCTGGCCCATATGTCCAGTGTTCTTAATGAAGCCCGTCGTCAGGCGCTCAAGACTAATCCTCTGGCTCTGGTACCATATCAGGATTACTCAGGGCTATTCACCGATTGCCTCTTCTTATACTGTTGCTTTCCTCCCCGCTCTGGGGTTTCGCGATTGGCTTCTTCTGACATTTCAATTTCCCTTCCCCTAGTCACTTTCTCGCAGGGCTCTGCATCCTCTCATGGAATGTGGTTTCATGTAGGTTTAGCCCTTGCTAGCGTCCAATCTAACATTGATTTTGACAGACTGTTCATTCCTACTGCGATCCATCCTCACTCCCCAAAGAGGTGACATAGGCGTAATCATCCCCATATCAAGGACAATTAAAAAAATATAGAAACTATATCAGTTTTTTTCTATGCGGTTTATAATCTCTTTTTCCCATTACCTTTTATCAAGTTTTTTATTTTTATTCTTCTTTTTTTCATGGGATTTGACCTTGTTTCAGTTCAGCGGTCCATCTTTTTCACAAACTGGGTCCTGGGTACTTAAACCTTCCAGTTTTCTATGGTTCAGAGGTCCTTTTTTGGACTTGACCTAATTACCAGGACATGACCAACTTAATGGTTCATCAGTCCTTTGGGAACTATTTTAATTTTTTTCATTGATCCATCGCTTCAGATACTTAGCATGGATTCAATTCACAACTCTTCCATCCAAGAGATTCTTAATGGAGTAGGTATCTTTCGCCATCTTGGTGATAACTTCAAACGGACCCAACCACAATGCATCTAGTTTGTTTCTTCTTCCAAAACCATGCATATTGCAATAGTCAACTCTTCCACCTATTCTATATTCTGCTAAGGCTGGTCAGTTCTTATCATCCATCAATTTTGCTTATATCCTTTTCTTCAACATAGTATCAAATGCTTGCAATTGCATATCAATCAGGATATTCATCAGCTGGTTCAAGTACTGTTTGCACTCATCCCCGACATTTGTTCCACCACCAAATATAAAATTGGTGGCAACGCGGCCTTTCTCCCGTACAACAACTAAAACAGCGCTTTTTCTGTTACAGTATGATGGCTGATATTGAAGGCGAACGTCACCAAACTCAGGTAAATTCCCCACATGAAAGTTCTTCCTGAGATTAGCTTCCTCAGCATTGCAGCCAGCATTCCATTCACCCATTCTACAAGTCCGTTTGTCTCCAGCTGATAGGGTACTGACATGACTCCTCTGATCCCCATTATCTCATTCAATCTCAGGATCACATGAGACATGAATTTTGTCCCATTATCGCTAAGCAGGACCTGCAGACATCTGTGTCATTATACTACTTGATCCAGGATGAACCTCGCAGTGCTGGTAGCGTCTACTTTTGTTAGGGCCTTCATCTTGACCCATATCATCAGATGGTCGATGGCAACTATAATGTACTTGACTCCCCCTGTGCTCATCATCAGCGGTCCCATCACATCAATGGACACCATATGCCAGGAAAATACAGGGCGGACCATTCAGTATCCAGTTGTACTATTATGTGGTTTGTGCAGCTGGCACTCCACGCAACAAGATAGATAGTCTGTGACATCGTAGTTGAGGGACTCCCAGTAGTAGTACTGGTGAATATAATTGGTTATTTTCTCAGGCCTCCATGCCTGAAAACATTATGAGCTGCTTGCACAATAGCTACTTTTTCTAACAGCTTCAGGAATAATAACTGCTTCCCATTGATCATCTTAAACACTTGTCCATCCATGGACTTGATGTTTTCCATCGCTTTCTGAAGCGCACCTTGGATTTCTCAGGGCTCATTTCCAATTTCTCCGTCTACCATTCTCTGGAATAGCTCATCCGCCTGCAGATATGCTATCTGGACCATTGGTAACCGCGATAAGCCATCCGCATTCTGATGAGAAGCCTCCGCTCAGTGGACAATCTTGTAATCATAAGCCTGTAGCTTAAGTGCCCATTGGGCCAGTCATCCTTCTGGCTCTCTTAAATTGTGATGCCAATGCAACGAAGAGTGGTCCGTCACCACTTTTAAAGTGCATTCTGTGGATGTACACCTGAAACTGCTTATATGAGTAAATGACTGCAAGGCATTCACACTCAGTTATGGTGTAGTTTCTCTCAGCGGCTGAGAGTGTCCAGCTCACATATGCTACCAGATGTTCGTCCCCAAGTTTGTCTACTTGGCTTAGTATGGCGCCAATCGCCATCAACAAAGCATCAGTTTGTATAATAAACTCTCAAAATCATAAATTCGGATATTTCAGAATTGGAGAATTTATTAAATACTGGCATTACTCAATGAAGGATTCCTGGTCCTCTTCATTCCATATAAATCTTTTTTGGATCCTTCAACAGATGGATTAAGGGCTTGGCTATTTGGGCGAAGTCCTGAATAAATCATGTAGTATATGACCATCCCAAGGAACACTTAAATGTCTTGGACACTCTTAAGCACAGCCATCCGTTCTATGGCTTCTATCTTCTGGGCTTGCAGCTGCAATCCACTAGAGTTAATCACGAATCCCAGATATTCCAACTCTTTTTTAAAGAAGTGGCACTTCCTCAGCTTAATCTTCAGGTTATCTGCGGTCAGTTGCTTGAATACTTCTTCCAAGTGGTGTAGGTGATCAGTAAACGTCCTACTGAACACATTTATATCGTCCAGATATACCAGGACGCATGACAACTTCAAGTCACTAATTGTGGCGTCCATGGCCCTCTGGAACGTTGCAGGCGCATTACATAAACCCTGGGGCATCCTTGTCGGTTGGTATAGCCCCTGCGCAGTAATAATAGCGCTATTTTCCTGGTCTTCTTTTGGCAACTCAATTTGCCAATATCCAAAGATCAGATCCATCACAGAGAAGTACTTTGCTTCTCCCAATAAATCTAGCACATCGTCAATTCTTGGCAGGGGATATGAATCCTTCTTTGTAATTTTATTCAGCTTCCAGTAGTCAATCACCACCCAGTTGAAGCCATCCTTTTTCTTCACAATCAGAATCGGACTCACCCAGGGAAACAATGATGAAACTAGAAGCTCATGCTTCACTAGTTTGCTGATTTTATCCTTTTTACCAGCTTGGTCGAGACAATATTGATGGGCACTCCGCTGTCAACAATTGCCCTCACCCACACTCGATTCACTTGTATGTCTATATAAATACACTCAGAGTATTGCAATATATTGTTTACTGAGTAAATAGCAGCATTATTAGCTGAATTGAGAGTGTGAATAATTTGCGCCAATAAATCAGGAAATGATTCATTTATTATGTTGAGGGGAATGGACAAATTGGCCTCATCTAATTGCTTCAGATAATTCTTCAGGGATACTCAGTGGTTTTCATCTTGTCTGCCAGTTGTCAGGCATATGTCCAGGCAACTTCCTTAATTTCTTGGAGTCAATTCTCTTTGCCCCGACTCTGGTCATGGCATTTACATCCAAATTGACAACTTGATGCAGCTGATCCTGTACATTGTCCACAACCAGATCACTGATATCAATTTCCATGGCCATAATGTCAGGAGGAACAGGATTCTCCACAGCTATAGACTGTTCCCTATCTAGGCCATGGGCCTTTTCCCAATTCCTTGGTGGCAGCTGACTCTTTCACCTGGACCACGTTGACCTGATCCTTCAGCTTCTTACAGTGCACGGCGAAATGTCCTTTCCCATCACATTGGTAGCAGATCTTTTCCTTCATATTCAACCGTCTGAATTCTTAAGGCTTATTCCCCAGCACAGTTCAGTTGTTTATCTCTTTAGCTCCTTCATTTCCCTTCATGAGATTTGGATTGAGTACCAGATTGGATTTGAAGCTTCTATTTGGGGTCTTAAATGTCGCTATCAAAATCTTCAAATTATCTACCATTTGTTAGGTAGTTATTTCTGTTGCAAAGACAAAAGACATCATGCAATGCAAATTGCAATAGGGCTGAAGGGCCGCTTGTAAGGCAATTATGGCATTAAAGTCATCCAGTACTCTCACTCCAATCAGGATCTGTGAATCCTGGTAAAACTGATCCGGAAAGCTTGCTAGAGACTCATCTTTATAGAACTGGATTCCCATAAACTCCTTTTTGCACTTTGACATGCGCATCAGATCTCATGAATTCTTTCATGATGGCCACCTTTGCCTCTGTATACGACCAGCTGTCCCCCTCCAGTTGAGGTAACACTAAGTTCTGACAGTTGGTGTCTAGACAATTCATGACCGTCAACGCCTTTTGACGATCTCTGTAGCCATAAATGGTCATATCAAACAGTCAGAAAAACACTGGGGCATTATTTCAATGGAATGTTGGCAATTTCAGCGTTGCCTTAAATTCCTCCAAGTTATTTCTGGATGATTCTATCGTTCAGCCACTCAGCTAACTTGAGGAGTGACTTTGGGCATCATCTTCAAAATGGCAGCAAAAGTGGGCAGCATGTTCCTTGGGGTATTTGACTTCCCAAGTATTGTGCAAGGACTTCTCTCTCTGGCATCACTTGCCATATCTGGCTCACAACCGCATTTGTGAGTTTTAAGTTCCTCCACCTGTTTGATCAGTTGCTCTATATCTGCACTGAAATTTCTCAAATTAACGCAATATGCTTCTCGCTCTGTTTTCAGATATAAGACCTCTCAAACGAGGTCCCCTTCTTTCTTCTTCAACAAAGTTACTTTCCCAATTACCTCATTCCCAAAGCTTGCAACATTATCTATCCCTTCCTCCTCCTTGGTGACTCGTTCTTCCAAGGCTGAAAATTCCTGATGATCCACTGAGTTTAGGGCAAAATGATTCACAGTGGCTAATTCTGTCCACAGTTTGCATAACTCATCTTTATATGACATTCTTATAAATTCTTCAACTCAACTACCCCTGTAGTGAGCACCAACTTGTAAAAATTTACTTATTTGTTTATTATTGGAAAACAACCCTAGTAATCTTTATTACTTCACAGGTTTAGTTTCTTGTGCACTTTGTCCGTGATGTATATTATATTAGATTATCAGTTGATAATAGTATGACAACTATTATCCATAGTTGAGTATTAATTATTATATCTCGGCCCAATGGTTGGCCAGTATTCCCAATTAAGATACTTGAGATGTTGTGATCTAGGAATTCGTTCCCTCTCTCTGTCCAACCTGATATTTGCTGAGATTCCCTGGTGACAGTCCTTTGGTTCAACACACAGTCGTCAGAAATCCCTGATTGTGTTTCCTTCTTCTATATATCCCTGCTCAGATCTTTACTCTTTTCACTAAGAGTCTCCCAATTATCGCACACAGCAATAATATCCTTGAGAAGAATAGCACAATTGAAAGCTGATAAAAGTTTACTACTTAAACTATATACCAGATGAAAACTATAGAACTTCTTTAATAAATGCTGTTCTTGTAAATTCTGTTTTACTATCTGTTTTTTATAGTAAGTGAATCCTAGGTAATTTATAGTGGGGATTCAGTCATTTAATCCTTGGTTAACACCTCTTTAATGAAATGGCAGCCATTGCCATTAATTTACCCATCCTTGTCTCAGCAGCGATGGTCTTCCCATCCTGGCTAGGATTCCATTGTTGGACATCCTTAAGACCTAAATGGAAAGAGTCAAAAATTGTGTCCCTAATGTTTTCCTCTCGATCCAAGTGTACCAACCATATTTGGCTAGCAACCTGCTTAGGTAATGGAACTTATTACCCATTAAGGAAGGTCACACACCAACCGATTGATTTTCTAGTTGCAGGCGGCATCACTTGCCTCATAACTTGTTATTCATTCCCAATCAGTCGGTGACAAAACCTGACCAATCCCAATTGGTACACCTGATAGTTAATCACTATCAGATACCCCTATTTTGTCAGAAACTTCACCTGACGAGATTTTAATTATTTGTCTGGATCAATCCCCAATGGATACAACTAGGAGAATATCCCAAAATCCCCCAAACGTAGTTACTCTGAAACTTGGCCAACTGATTTACAATTCAATTCACCTTAGGGAATTATCCTTTAGCGATTCCTGGTAATCTAGCAGGCTGTAAATATGGGCAAAAATTCCAACACATGTTTACATGATTTAATAGAAGGCACCAACCTCAAGGACAAGGCTGGGCAGCAGGAGGTCCAGAAGGATAAACTTTAGGTCCTTCCTGACCTCAATTACACCTTGGACCAATGCTGGGTACAAGCCAAATATGCCTAGGTTGATACAAGTGAGGTGCAAAACGCCCAGCTCCTTGTTTTGGCTCAGGCGTTAAAACGGATGAGCTATTTAATGAATGACGATGGGACAATCTGGTTAATTGGAGAATGGGGGGTTTGAAACCCATTCCATTTATGAAAGTACAAGCTTGGGTTGGATACACCTTCAATTGTTCACTCATGTGAGGTTGGTTTTAAAGTTTGCTACCATTTTGGACGGAATCATGCATTTATTGGTGCAACAAGGCTTGGGACCAGTTCCGCTGGCCCAGAATTACCTGAGATTGTTTAAATATGTTCACTCATGACCAACATTCCTCGTTGATCATCTTTTTTCCAATAAACCCCTTATTGTTTTACATTTTCATATATGTTGACTTGGGTACACCTGTGCGCAGACCTTTTCAAAGAGGTCTTGCATCGTGTTAGCCAGTTTCTTTTGTTTATAATTAAGGAAAGTTCAGGTACACTGTTGGTTCTAACAATTTTACTTCAAACCCAGTCACCATTGCACCATACCCTTGTACCAAACTTGGTTCTGAACAGTCCTCTGGGGCACAGCCAAGTTTTGAAGAATTCTCATCTAATTATCATGATTGCTGTGCTCAACACCCTAGCCATGAGTCTCTTTAGCTCCAGCACCTTTAGCTGGGATAGTTTATTTATTATAACGACGATTACTAGTTTCCTTGCGTTGGTCCTGTGCGCCAAGCACCACCACGCTGGGTTTTGAAGAGTTATAGACAATCTCTGGAAAACTTGGGCTTATTAAGGCTAATTGAGAGTTTATCATCCATTCAAAGGATACTCCGTTCTTGAGAAGATGGAATAAAGGTCACCTATCTTTCTGAAATTTTTTAAAACTGGCAATAATAGCTAATCTTACCAAGAAATACCAGAACGTTGCACTTGCTACTCACCATGCCATACATTTGATCACTTCA
The DNA here is from genome assembly GCA_022478985.1 of Massospora cicadina. Classification (NCBI taxonomy): domain Eukaryota; kingdom Fungi; phylum Entomophthoromycota; class Entomophthoromycetes; order Entomophthorales; family Entomophthoraceae; genus Massospora; species Massospora cicadina. Next base: position 62,590 of record JAKSZP010017383.1, read on the forward strand.
ACCTTTTCCAGCTGGAGTGTAAAGAGAGTGTCTGTAACTCTCCTGTTCCCATCAAGATGTTGCGCAGTGCACAGCCACACCGCCATGGAACTAGTCATTAGTAAGAGGGTAAACAGGGCACCGTGGAGGATGCCAGAGCAAAAAGGACCCAGGGCGAGGGTATACAGAGCAATATATAGTGGGAGATAGTATATGAATAACAAAACTTGGTTGGATCCCAAAAGGGGAGTCCACAAACAAGTGAAGATCAGTGAAGGAGTGCTTGGGTACTTTGGTTTGGAGGGAACCAGGGCGGCCCAGAGGTGCACCAGATTCATGAAGCAATTTAGTGAAACTATGAAGACCAACACTGCTAGAGACCCCCTTGAGGAGGTCCGCGCACAAGTTTGCCAGAGGGAACTATATTTTAAAAAAACGTAAACTAGTGATGGGATTTTATTAATAAGGAGTTGACAAACGAGGAAGGTTGACCTTAAGGAAAAATACTTAAACAATTGGGGAAATCATCAATTGGTAGAAGCGGTGCTAAGCCCAGGTGCACCAATAAGCGCATGCTTCCATTGACCAGGGCACTATATCTCTAGAATGACCAAACTTGAGTTATTGATTGTAGACATGGCCAGCCCAATTTGGAAATTTAAAATAAATGGGTTTTAAAACCCATTTGCTGAGCAACCAAACAAAACCTTCGCAATTACTAATATAGCTGGTTCATTTTAACACCCTTGCCATAACATAGGGCTGAGCATTGCACACATCTTCTAGACCAACCTGGGCATATCTAACCTGAACCCAGCGCTGGTCTAGGGTATGTTTGAGGTCAGGAAGACCTGCCAACTTCACCTTTTTGGCCTCCTGACGACTAGCTTTAGCTTTGCAGTTGGTATCCTCAGTCGTGTTATCAGGAAATGACATGGAGCCACAAGCCATTTTTATTAATGACAAACCCCAGATATTCCATCTAATCACAGAAAAAATTACAATTTATGAGGTTAGATCTTATGATCAGCCTTAGCAAGAAAGAAGAAATTTTCCAAATGGTGTAAATGATCCATAAACGTTCTGGAAAAAACGTTAATATTTTCCAAATAAACCAGGATGCAGAAATTATTTAAATTTACAAGTGTACTATTCACAGCCCAATGAAAGGTCATGGGGGAGTTGCACAGCCCTTGTGGCATTCTGGCGGCTGATAGAGACTCTGGGTGTGATCATGGCGTATTTTTCCTGATCCTCTTTAGGAAGCTCAATCTGCCAATAGCCAGAAATTAGATCCATCGCAGATAATTATTGTGCACCGCCCAAGCATTCCAGTGCATCATTGATCCGTGGTAAAGGATAGAGACCTTTTTGGTAATATCTTTGAGTTTGCGGTAGTCTATTACCACCCAATTAGAGCCATCTTTTTTCTTAATAATCAGCACCATGGTGGCCCTAAGGACTCTTAGAGGGCATCAACATCTCATGCTGTGAAAGATGATTTATTTCAGCGTTAACAACCTCATCCGCCACTTTAAAACTTATAATCAGACAGAGGTGAATTGGAGGATGATTTCCAGTATCTATACAATGTAACACATCTTATGCACATCCCAAATCACAGTCTTCTTTCACAAGTTACAACTATTTTTTTAAAAAGAGCCAGTGCTTGATCCTTTTCTGTCTCTATTAACCCTGAAAGGTTGTCCTTAGAGAATAAAGAGAAAATATTGCTCACTGTTGTCACTAATCCCTAATTTATCAAGGTGACCAAAATCATGTACGTTCTGGATTACTTCAATAGGAAGCAGATGTACAAATACAATCAGTTGGTGTCGCTGAATCTGCATAGGTTATTTATATAGATTGGCTAGCAGTATTTAAAGTTTGCCATGGTTAGGCAAGCTAATCCCCTGCGCGGTGACTGGTTCAGATTTAGATTGAGCAGTGGGGTAAATTTCTCCATAGAACCCTAAGGGGTTTTTAAATCAAATTTAGTCCTCACAATAACTTGGTGGCACACTGGAATGGTCAGGCTACGTTAGTGCATAGAAAAAGACATATATATTCCACAATCTGATCAGTTAATTTTTGGTATGTCCACACTGCTGCTGATACTCAATAGGCACCAATCCATCCTAGAAACAAGCTATTTACTCCTTGAAGTTTAGGATTGGGGATCCCGTCCTTCCAGTTATAAATAGTGGAAGTGTTTGTCCCATATTTTCTAACATGTTTTCTCCAAAATTATCTTTGACTCCATAAGTTTCCATAAAAGAGTTTCTAAGAAGGAAGTCATACTGCTGATTTTCAAAGATAATGTCAGGAGAAGATAATACTAAGGAATTGAACCACAGTGGCAGAGCACTGCAGGCTCTTTATGACGTAGTGGCATAATTTCCTACCATACCATATACTTCCTGATAATTTAGGTCTGACGCGAGGCCCAATCTCTTAATCAACTTGGTAGACACAATATTCACTGGGGCTCCACTATTTATAATCTCTCTGATGATAACCTTGTTTACCTTAATATCAATATAGATGCACTTGGAGAAGTATGCTTCAGAAGCACCAATTGTGTGGACCTCTAAGGTATCAGCTTGGTCTAAGAAATTCTTAATCTCATCAACTAATTGAAGACTAGGCTCCTTTAGAAATTTAATAGATATCTCCACTTGAACCCTTTGCATTTTGGAATATCACTAGAGTAAATTGAGATTCATTGTTGCTCAAATTATTGTACAAAAACTATTTATCTCTATTCGCCCACTTTTTTGGTCAAATCCTGATTGATTAATTTAAAAAACACAACTCCACTCATTGTCAGCCCTCTCTGGTCCCCCTATGTTGATGAGCTTGACGTCTGTTGTCCTCTCATGGGGCAGGGAGGCACCCCCTCCTAGTGTTTTTCAGCCTCTGCTGAAACGCGCCTGGGCTAGTTCTACTAGCCCTCCCAACTCAGCCAATTGCTTTGTCCCACCTAAGGACCTAGCTTTACACCTCTCCCACACTCATGCGGTGCCTCATTGCCCCCTAGTACTCCCTCAGAGCACCATGTGATTTGGCCTTCAGATCAAATATGGCAAGTTGTTCCTGTATTCTGACTGCCCTATCATCGAACTTGCCAAGGATCTTTTGCATCCTGCTGGCTTCATCAACTTCCACCCCTTCAAGGGGTATTTTGACTTTAGCTTCTCAAGTGAATCCAATGTGGCAGTTGCAGCTACCATTCCCCTGGTGTTCCAGGGTGTACCCCTCCTACCACTTGAACCCGGTTGCCCATTGATACCACTCTAGTGGTTCAGTTCATGGGCCTCCCTACCCACCTCCCCTGAAGTTTTATACAACAAACTGTTGGCTGGTTTGTCAGCATTTGGTTCAGACCCCATCCTCCAATTTGTGGTTCCCATTGGCGCCTCCCACATTGCAGGCCCTCATGCCTTTGTGACCATACATCCAACTTCTATGGAGGTTCCCTCTCAATTCCCCTTCACACCATCATTCCCTCTGCCCCAGATCATCCTTTCTGGGCCCGCGTGGATGGAGGGCGCACCATCTGCCCTACCTGTTTAGAACTGGACTATTAGAAACAGTGCTGCCCCTCCAACACCTGAGCTGCAGCCCATACACCTGACTCTTTGTACAATGACCCAATAGCCAACCCGGTTACTTTCTTCAACTGGGGCACCTTCCTCCCTCCTCCTATCAAAAAACTGGAACCTGCAGCTGGGCCAGTCCCAGCCAATCAGGAGCAGTGTCCCCAAGCCCCATCTCCTCACCCAACCAATCAGGGTTCCAACTGGACTCCAGTTAATTCTAAGCCACACTTGTTTTATCACAAGCCCCACTCCCCCATGCCAACGCATTCTCCCAACATAATTATCATCAACCAAAAACCCTGGAATTATTTGGATGAAGTTTATGAATTTAGTAATCCAGTCTCTGGATCAGTCAACCCTCCTTGCTTTGAAGAGTTCATTGATGCTGACTATACAGCCCAGTTCCCCCTTGCTACTATTCGCCTCACCCAGGTGCCCCCATATTCTGATCTGACCATCAATTATTTGATAAGGTAATTGCCTCCACTCATGATATTACTCTCCAATATGCCACAAGTTTATCTATTGATATTTATCTAAAGGCCTTGTCCCCCTCCCGTGGACCCCGCGCTGACCCTCCCCCAAAAATGAGAATTCCTCCGCCACTCCTCCTATGCCAGCAATCTGCTCAAACTCTTAGCACAACAAGCTAGGTTTGGCCCAAATACCCGCCTCACCCCCAAAGTTGTAGATATGGCTTCTCCCATGCAGACACCCACCTTAAATGTGAGAAGGCCCTTGCCACTTACCTTTCTGACTGCCTTGAAAAGAGGTATCCCTTGGTCAGTGCCATTCCACTCCCTGGACCCCCACTTCCACAATGCGCCTACACCCCTGCTCTCTGCTTTGTACCGTTGCCTGTCCACCCCAGTTGAGCTCACCCAGCCTCCCAGTCCCCCTCTCTCCCTCCACCATGATCAGTTAGCAGTTTTTTCTTCTGACTTGATTGGAGTTTTGCATTGGTTTTCATGTCGTTCAAAGGGCTTCAGCCATGTCATTTCGACTTTTGGTGTGGTTTTTTTCATTTATGCTTGGCAATGTCCGTCCCCTGGTTGGTGTGCCTCAATTAAATTTTAAATTTTAAATTCTAATGATTGTATATATGGTGTTGATACTATTTCTGTTGCACAACCATATTTTTTTCCTTACAGAAGATACTAGGATTAACTACTAAACTATCAACGCATATAACTGATCCACAAGAAGCACCATGTAATTCATGGTCTTCCGCTGGATGGAAGGTGAATTTTGGATTTTTTTCTACATGGGATTTTTGGAATGGGGTAAAGGTAGACAATCCCTGTTCTACTCCGCTTGTCTTTTCCTAGATCTTTTAATACAACAGTTTTATTAAATTTAATCTTGGGTCTAGAACTTAATTTTGAGCAGTGATTTGCATAGTGGCCATAAGTTCTTACAATAAAAACAAGTGATTTGGGTAATGTCAGATCGATCAAAACAAGGGCCAGAGGGCTGAGATAATTCTTGTTTAGTGGATATAGCCCTGAGTTGTGATTTGTGAGGCACTGACGGACATTGGTTTAGTGCTTTAAAAGTAACCGCACAATGATGGAGATAATTTACCATATGAATTTAATCATTCTCCTCATTCTATATTTGTAAAAAGACTCTATACAATTTTGTATAGGGCTAACAGGTGTTTTGGAGGGCAATCTGGGCATCAAAAGTACCTATAACGTTAGCCCCAATTAGTGTCTGCTCCTCCAAATAAAAACGTTCACCAAATGTTGAATAGTTTCATCTTGTTTGAACAAGATATTTAGGAATTCCATCTTCCTAGTAGCCATCTTTTTGGCACCCCCAAATTCCTTGATGTCAGAAAAACGCTTTTCTGAACAATGAGTTCCGCTAGTATGTTAGGCCAACAAGTATGGAGACTGGATGACCCTTGCTGTTTTGCCTTCATTGGCATACCAACCCCCTACAAGTCCACATCCAACCCACCAACCCAGTAGACCAAAAAACTTCACCTTAGCCCCATGGTCCCTCTTGGGTGTGCCCAGGTGAGTCCATCCCCATTTTGGATGACTATGGCATTCCCACGCTGCACCACCCTCATGACCAATTGCCAGCTCCTCTTAGGTGTGCCCCAGTGAGTCCATCCCCCATCCTGGGTGGCTATGGCCCTCTCGCACTTCACCACCCTCATGGATGATGGCCATCAGCACATCATCATTGGTGGCCAGTTGGCCAGGTTCCCATCAGTTCCTCATAGGGCTGAGGTATGGGAGCTAGCAGCGTTGGCCACTCCAGGCACTTCACCCTGCACCTACTTTGGGGATCTCCAGTCCCACTCCTATCCACTCTAGTGGCTCTTGCTACTTCAAATAGATAAAAAGTGGGAGAAAGAAAGATTTTAAATTTGGAGGGAAGGAAGATTATTTATACTTTAGGCTACTGTGCCTATAAAAAACCCCTCAGCCATCCAATCCAAAACCTCAACCAATAGCAGTCACTTGTGGTAGCAATTCCCTCCTATTCCACTCATCCAAATTACTAAATATCAAGTCAACTCATCCTTGGCACAAGTCACCAGTCAGCCATATATAAATTACTATTATAAATATAACTTTGAGAATCCTCAGCATGAGTCACCAGTACCTCAAGTTAGCCAGTGAATTCATAATTAGACAATTGATTCAAATACTTTGGCTTTCCTCCAGAAATTCCCACAATCACCCACATTTTTGGAGTCAGCACCAGACTAGAAATCTGCCAAACCTAAAACAATCAAAAATTATATAACATTAAATAATGAACTAGGCAAATAGCTGGTAATCACGCCCAACTAACCAACTCCCCTAATTCTGGTATTATTGGGAGGAATCTATCTGGTCAATCTCTGACACTTGATAATAAGGTCTTTAAGCAACTTTATGGGGTAAAGGAGCCCCTTGTTGAGGGTAAGCCTATCCCCAATTTTCTCATAATTTTGAGGAAGAAGCAAAGTATGAATTGAGGAGCTTGTTTTTGGTGCAAGCCATGCTTGCATTGATGCATCAAAAACATCTGTTTTTGACCACAATTATCCTGAAATCTTCTGGTTCATCAAGTCATTCACTTATGTGCCTGCTCTCATCACCGCTGCTGAGCATCAACTTGCTCAATACATTGAGGAAGTGGACACTGCCAGCCTCATCGACAAAGAAAACCCACAATTATACCTTCTTATGCCACACGTTGCTGATGCTCCTACCCTGATGTTGTCCGCTATGGTCCATCAGCTAAAGCGGGTGCCAGACAAAAGTTTTCCCAAAGCTTCCTCACCTTATGATATGGCTTTCTAGGCCGTTAGCTGAGGGGCCATATTAGGAATTTTTAATATTTCTAATAATCCCTTTGTTTGGCCCATTTGAAAATAAAGATGCGTTGGGGATCCCCCTTTTGGGTTGGGCACCACAAGTGATAAAAAAGATAATAAGGTCTTTAGCATTAAGGTAGGACACGCCAGCCTTTTTCAATTTGGGCATAACTAACTCTAGAATGTCAGTGTCTAATGCATTAATGATGGCTGCCAACTTAACGGTCTCAGATGCTTCATACTTGCTAATCTAAAAGAGGTTGATAAAGTTGTGCACATTCACATTCTTGTTACAATTTGGTAGATTACCGTGGTTAACCAGTAATTGCTTTTTGTACAAGCAGACCTGAGGGCCTGGAGATGACCCTCCTTGCCCACCCAAATCACTAGCTACAGTAAAGGAAGAGACTTGATGTGGATTGTCTGCATCCTCTAAATGTTCAGAAGCACCATTAATCAAAACAGAAGGACTAACCTATAGTCATATCAGTTAAGGTTCTATAGCATCTTAACTCAGTCTACCCTTGCATATATCACAATAAATGGCCAGCCTAAATTCGCTCAGCATTTCATAAAAACGGTGGCATCTACCTGCAGTGTATCTTTCAATGTAACCATTAGTTGGTCAACGTCCTGAATGTCATCCTCCAGGGTGCTATTTTAACTCACTAAATTATTACCAGTGTGTTTCTGAATTTAAATTTCTCGTTTAGAAGCTACGCTCCATATATAAAAAAGGTAACCAAGTAGCAGCTCCATTCATGTCTTCCACTTTTTCTCACTTTTCAATCATGGCCTAACAGGCTATTCAAGGGTCAGCCAACATGAGTTTTTACATCTTTTTGTACTCAACAAATCTCAGCGGAAAAAGTTAGCACTGAATCAGGGACAGTCTCTATTGCCTCAACAGGGTGCGTTACCTCCGTGGCAGAGGACTCCACAACTAGGATCTCAAAGCTCATATTAATAAAATTGAACATAAGAGGATAAAATGAAGTTCTCTGTAGTGAGCACCACATGTGAAAATTTTCACAGCGGTGTTATACTTTCAGAGAACAGGTTATACATTCAAAAATTATAAGAGACTGTTTGAAGACAGTAACATTTAACCAAAACTAACCAAGATGGTATATACCGGATCAGAGCTTATATCAGATAACAAAAGTAAGCACCCTGTAGTATCAGATACTGCAAGAGGCTCCTGGGCTCTTACAAGTAATTTTATATAGTAGGCTTTCATAGCTTACTCTTGGGAAAAGATCCCCTTGCCAGTGATACTCCTCCTAAGATATGTTCGTTATACAGCGTTCTCATTGGTGCTTCTATCAGTTCTAAGCTGCACCCCAAAATTGGTAGGCTAAAATGCGTTATCTGAAACGGCCAGTTAATTAAAACTAGAGCTAAAAGTATTTTATAGGAATGAGATAATCTGCCAACTTATTAAATTACTGAGGATAGCCCTTGTAATTACTAATGACCCTATTACCAATGTTTTATGCCAGCATGGGGAGGTGACATGAAGTGAATCCACCAAACTGAAATGGATATGATAATAGTATCAAGGCCACGGCTTTGGAAGCCAATAGATACAAGGGATGAGGATTGTGCCAGTGAGGTATTAGGGATCCACTGAGTAGAGGTTAATACTTTAGGCTACTAAGTATAAAGTTTAGGGCCACGGGGCATATTAGCTGCTAAGCACTAAAATCTACTATCTAATTACTAGTTCCATTATAAATTTGAAATGTATAAAATTTAATTTATCCAGATGGTTGGTCAGACCAATTAAAACAGATACCATCTGGTTCAAGATATACCTTTGATGTTAAAGATAATTTCTCCCTGGTGAATGAAGTTTTGTAACTTCACCATGTACTCAACAACCTGTGGTACCACAGCAAATTTGGGGCTCCTCATGGGCCCAAAAGAATTAACAGTGGTGAATTCTGCAGCCACCGCAGCAGCCACAGCTTAGTTGATAGGTATTATGGTAACGGTGATCATCAGCTGGCAACCTGCAACCACTTCTCTACCTGGCCATTATCAGGTTTTATAGAAAGCTATGCCTCTGGAATTCTGAGTGTTCACACACCCTGACTGGCAGGCTAATCTCAGTTTTATTAGCCAGCTCTGTGACAGGCAGAGATGACAACAACTCCTCTGAATTTGTATATGTTGGGTATTACAAAAGAACATATCATAATGATAATATAACTTATGTTGGGCATATTGCAATAAATTGATGATAATTTGCTGAGTAAAATAAAGGTTGAAGGGGTTTGTGACATGCACAACAGATTGGCAACAGTGGTCTGAAATGTTTATTTACCAGTTTGATCACCATGTGGTACTTGGTGGAATGTTGAATTGAAATGCTCACTCCATAATTTTTGCTAGTATGTTGCAGATGGTATAACTCACCATATTGACTTGAGAACCTGGTGACATAGGGTAGAGGGTAAATTCTACAGAATATAATACAAGGAAAGAGTAGTTTTTAAAAAAGTTATAGGAGATTAAACTGGAAAATTATTCTAAGGAGGGCTGTTGCCTTTATAGTAAAAAGTGGAATATTCAGAAGGGAGCTTGATAACTGACCTTTGCCTTTACTCCTGCAGCAAATCCAATTGGGTAGGTTGAGAAGAGTATAATAAGTTAGGGGAAAGCTTTGACAGGTTCTGATCATGTCATCAAAGTTTTGATAGCTTATTTTACAGATCTAAAAATATTCTAAATCAATAGTTTCAATCTTGCACTAATTTTTTTGGACTGGTGAGCTATTGCAACCAGTTTTGCAAAAATAGTTCCATATGAGGGATTGATCAAACTAACATTGGGGAAGATGGAATGATTTAGGGGTTTGATCCATGATCTGTATTACTATTGATAAGCTAATTTGACTTATCTGACTCGTTGGGTCTTATAGGGTGTTTGAGGCAAGATTTAGTGATTTCTGGAATAATGGAGGTAATCAGGCTATGATTGGGATAAGCCCTAGGGTACTGCTGGAGGCCCCTAGACTATACCACTTCTCTATAAACCCCTTCTATCATTTCCAACAAGGTGGAAGAGGAAAATGGGGCAAAGAGAGAGTATTCTTAGGGGTGAGGCAGTGACTCATTGCTCATTTGCCACATGAGCCAGGTCACTGAGATGCAAGAGGAGAGCTACAGGAGGCCTTGGATCCTTTTTATGCCTGAAGGAAAATTGCTCACAGTTCAAGCAGAGCAGCTAGATATCAAGACTTACAAGCATGGTGATATGGTGCTGGTTAAGGGTACAGCATAGGGATATAAATGATGATAAAGATAAATTTTATGTTTTATAGTAGATTGCTCATCCAGTTGAAGCTTATCACTGTGGATGTACAAGTTTAATATTTTGCTTTGCACATCTTGGGGTGTCCATCCTGGAAACTCCCAATTGCTTGGTGAGTATGAAAATTATAAAATATTTGATGCCAGATAAATACTATGAATTGGATAATAAGTATAGATATTGGAGAGAAACAGCTGACAAAGTTTCGCTCACTAGGGTTCATACCTTCCAACCTTACCCTAGCGCCCATTTCCTAGGGTGGATATACATGTGAGGTTAACATGCCCTATAAAACAAACTTTAATATATTTTAACACGTCTTAGTTTACTTAGGTTTATACATATAGTAAAATTTTAATCATTGTTTTCCCATAACCTAAATATTAGAAGCTACAAACTTACATTGATTTGGGTAAGAGTATAGTATATCACCTAGAAAAAATTAATATAAGCTTAGTACAACGATAAATACTTATACAAATAACCTTACGGTTGTTCTACATCGATGGGTATATAATTTAGATTATATAAGCTACGTAGTAAGCGATATAGTATCCCTTAGGCTGAACCACTTTGATCTGCTGATCGTCCAAGCTCACTGCTTGCCTGAATACCTTTGAAGGTATAAGTCATATCCATCCACCCATGCATCAAATAAGACTTTCGTTGAAGTACGCTTTCTAAAAATACCATCCGGCTATAGTATTGTGCCATAACCTTAAAGAACCTTCAGAGCTCTACCCTCGGTTTAAAAATTATACCGCGGCTGTAGGCTAAGTGATCTCTCAACATTTTCACAAGGATCGGCTTTATCAGCTAAATATACGAAGCGAAACTTTTAGAGCTAAGGTTTTAGTTATTTACTGAAGGGTAAAGTGTTAAAAATGGAGCATGAGTATCGATACCTGCCGACGATAATTCGTCTACCCTACAAAAGGGTCCAACCTAAGGCCCCCGAAATAACCTCATAGACCTGACTCTAGCCCCAGAAACTAGAAAGGGTATGCGTGTAAAAGAAGCAAGCTAATCGATGAGATAAAATATTATTCAAATAGCAATAAAGTGCAAACCAATGTTTATTCCCATACGAAAGCCATCAGCCGGGGATCAACTTAGATAAAAAGAATCTCGCGATACTTGGGCAGGGGCCAGAATTTATCCGCCACAAGTTGTTCAAGCTTGTCAGCAACCTCACGAACCGATTCCATGGCGGGAACAATCTCTTTGGTGCATGCTTCGGCTTGAGCTTCCTCCTCGAGGGTTTGGGCCCTTTCGATATGCCCTTCGAGGGTTCGGACGGCCTCCAACAACTGGGCGACGAGAGGAGACGTCTCCTCAAGGAGGGTCTTCTCGGGGGCGTCAAGGTCGAGGGAATTTAGAGCGATTGCGGCGTCGGCCAAATGCTTGCGGTACTCAAAGGTGGAAGGAAGAATGGAAGTGCGGATCAGCGAAACAAGGGTGTTGGCTTCAACGAGCAGGTCCTTGGAGTAGCGCTCGACGAGGACGTGATAGCGGGACATCAATTCCATTCGGAGTAGATGCCAGATTCAGAGTCCGTCAGCATCTTCTTGTTGGCGGGATGCAGAAGTTGCTTGAAAGCTTCTAGGGACTTTTGGATGTTGGGCAGCCCACGTCGGGCGGCTTCGTCGGTCCAGGACTGGGAATAGTTGTCCCCTTCGAAGCGGATGGGCTTCGTCTTTTTGATGTACTCCCGAACGACGGCAAGTTTGTCCTCATCGTTGAGGAAGGGCTTATCGCCCCTTTGCTTAATAAGGACATTTGTCATCTCCCGCAGGCTGTTGGCGACGGCGACATTGAGAATTGCTACGGGGAAGGAGGGAGACTGTTTGGAACCAACGGCACGGAACTCAAACTTGTTGCCGGTGAAAGCAAATGGGGAGGTACGATTGCGATCGGTCAGGTCACGATCAATGTTGGGCAAGGTGGGGACCTTGAGGTCGAGAATCGTGCCTCCCAGCTTGATGGTTTGAAGGGATGGCAGGGAAAAAGACTTGATGGGGCGAGACTCCTCGATCGAGTTGAGCACCTCGGAGATGTGCTCCCCCAAAAACACCGAGATAACCCCAGGGGGCGCCTCGTGGGCCCCCAAACGGTGATCGTTGCTAGCGGAGGCAATCGACGCCCGCATGAGGCCACCGTGGGTGTGCACCGCGTCAAGGACGGCCAGAAGCACCAAAAGGAAGCGATAGTTTGTCTCGGGGCGTACGGTGGGGTCCAACAGATTGGTGCCGCGATCGGTCGATAGCGACCAGTTGCAGTGCTTGCCGGAGCCATTGACGCCTTTAAAGGGCTTCTCGTGGTAAAGCACCTGGAGCTGGTTGCGCTGGGCTGCCTTGTGGATGACATCCATCGTCAGCAGGTTGTGATCAACGGCAAGCCCCGACTCCTCAAAGATGGGAGCGATCTCATACTGACCAGGAGCCACCTCATTATGGCGCGTTTTAATTGGTACCCCCAACTTGTAAAGCTCCAGCTCGGCGTCGTTGATAGTCTTGAGCACTCGGCTGGGGATGCCACCAAAGTAGTGATCTTCAAGCTGCTGGTGCTTGGGAGGCAGGTGGCCAAGCAGCGTGCGCCCGGTAATCTTGATATCTGGGCGTAGGGAGACAAGGTTGTTCTCCACCAAAAAGAACTCCTGCTCTGTGCCGAGAGTAGTGATGACCCTATTGACGTAGGGTGGCGACCCTGCCGGCACCGGTTCAATCAGATTCAATAGCTCACACGCCGCCTTATTGACCGCCTCGTTAGAGCGCAGCAGCACTGTCTTCTGGTCGAGAGCATCCCCGTTATACGAAATGTAGACGGAAGGAATATACAAAATTGATGTGGCGTTGGGCCCAGGACGGACAAACATGGGGGAGGTGGTGTCCCAAATCGTGTAACCGCGGGCCTCGAATGTCGAGCGCACGCCGCCAGAGGGGAAACTGGAGGCGTCGGGCTCAGACTGGAGCAGTTGTGAACCTGAGAGGCTCTCCAGCGGAGTGGATTCTTCGCCGTTAAGCATCATACCAGGGCGAAGGCACAGGAACGAGTCATGCTTCTCAGCGGTTGAGTCAGTCAAGGGTTGAAACCAATGGGTGAAGTGGGTAGCTCCATGTTCCTGAGCCCACACGCGCACGGCGTGGGCAATGGCATCAGCAGTTACCTTATCAAGGTTCTGACGTCCCCGAAGCTGATTCTTGAAGCTGTTGAAGATGGGCTTTGGCAGAGCCTTGGCCATATTTTGAGGCCAAACACAAACACACCAAACATCTCGGAAAGGGGTGCCACAAGTGCCGAGTCATTGTGGTCGGGCACCGTCTTGGACACCTTAGAGTTGTTTTCAAGTAAAGCTTGACTCCGAAGCTTCGACATATTCCTGAATTCCACCTACACTGGCACCTTTATACCCGTTCATCCTTTAATGCTGCCATGGTCCAACCTATCCTACGAAACTTCATTTTTATCCGTAAACCAATACGCCGAAATCACCTGTGACTATCATTTAAAGCTAATTAAGCTTGATCTCGGCTAGATAACTCGGTAAAACATCTTTATAGAATTTATTTCCTTCTAAATTTGATTAAATATCCTCATCCTCATATAGCATCTTTCGCATCCCATTGGTTTCAAGTACGAAACTAAAATAGCAAATAAGGTGTAATCTATTGTTTTACCCCGCAGCAAGATAAAACCAAGTCCGAATCCATACCACTCAACATCATCTTCTTATCTATTACTTAACGTTTACGTCATTCTAGATCTGTTTGCTAACTCCCATTGGTTAGCTATAATCAGGATGCCCTTTAACCAATTAAAATGCTATACGATATCATTTTATCATCACTTAATCCGGAGCAATTAAATGGGGTAGAGATCAATTCAGGATCCTCAGGACCCAAAAAGTGTGCCACATCATGTGCGAGACCTTCCCAGTCTGCAAATCGATTTTATATTTTTATTCGAGGTGGGCCGACCTGGGGACGATACCGCACCGATTAAGAGAAATCAAATGAATGGGAAAGGAGGATAAAATCCGGAAAACCTCCACGCGCGGCGTATGATAGGCCAGGAACTCCATGGACCGCCTTTGCTATTCGCTATCTCAGTTCGGGCCATTGGTGCGCAACGCCAACACAGTCATAATTATCCCCTTTCCAAAGTTCCAGTATCGGAATCGAACTCGGGGAGGCAGCGGTAGAAGTCCCTCTCTACCACTTGGGTATCCACCCCTGCAAATCGATTTTAGAATCATGATGAAACCTATTTTTTGGTACTGGATGGTCGCATCATGAATCCTATTTAGAATTCAATTTCCTTTTTCGTAGATCAATTCATTTCAGCTTACACGGGCTCCCTAAAAGATAGTTGTACCGAGTTATAAGATTACATATCTAGATCTAAAACACCAATTGTTTTCATTGATCTTCTTCAAGTTAATTTCTCCATCAAAAAAGCACCTTCTGGGTATGATTTTTTAACATCGCATACTCTTTTAGGCGAAAGTTGTTAGTTTTCACATATATTTTGTAACATTATAGATCCATATCATTCATTCAAGGTAGGAGACTATAATTCAATAGCTTTGTTTATTCGAGGTAAGCCAAACAGGGGGATGAACATTACCAGTAAATAAAATAATGATAACTACGGGTAAACCGGTTTAACGTTTTAAAAACGTTTTTAGTTTGCAAAATTCACACTTCACAATTTTTCAATGGATTATCCTATTGTCATGCGAGATGCATAAGTGTGCTAAATTTCAAAGCTCTAGCTAGTCTAGAAGCTAGTTAGCTTAATACTTTCAAATCAAATGGATATCAAACTACTCAGCCATAACAATAAACCATCAAAAACATATTTTAAATTTTATTCGAGGTGGGCTAACCTGGGGACGATACCGCACCGATTAAGGGGAAATCAAATGAATGGGAAAGGAGGATAAAACCTAGAAAACCTCCATGCGTGGCATATGATAGGCCAGGAACTCCATGGACTGCCTTTGCTGTTCACTATCTTGGTTTGGGGCATTGGCGTGCAACGCCAACACAGTCATGATTGCCCCTACCCAAAGTTCATCGACTGGGATCAAACTTGGGGAGGCAGTGGTAGTGAGTCCATATTCTACCACTGGGGTACCCTCCCCTTTTTGTAAAATTACAATATATCCATATCATTTATTCAAGGTGGGAGACTATAAATCAATAGCTTTGTTTATTCAAGGTTAGATAACCAGGGGGATGAACATTACTGATAAACAAAAAATAAAAAAATGGACTGAAATGCACAAGTGAGCAAAATGGCATTAAAATTAAACAAACCTAAAACCAACCAGGCTGGCAACGACAAACTGCTAGCCAACCATGGTGGAGGGGAGGGGGATCAGGGGGTGCCTCTTTGGTGATATTTCATGGAGCAAGGTGCAGGCCAAGGCAGAAAGTAAAGGTGTGGTGGCATCAGCAGTATGAGGTCTGATATCACCCAAGAGAGATGTAGGGAAGAGGTTGTGTGCTGCAACAAAGGCACTAATATAGTTGTTAAGAATATTTTCAGATTAAATACAGGTGTCAGGATGCTATGGGGCATGCTGAATAATAAGACTGGCCTGGAGCTCCAAATGAGTAACTACCCAAAACCTCAGCCAGAATACCTCAGGTACAGCCATCTATATTGATGTATGAAAATTAAAAAGGCAGCTTTGAGGACTAGCATAGGATCTCCAGAATTCAAAATCATCACCAATAAATCTTTTAATTCTAAAGCTCACAAATAAATTTTATATTTTTAAGAGAGTTTTATTAAACCCAAAATTGTGGAAAGGGGAAGAAAATAGAGTAACAGCAGTCTAGTACTAAAAAAAAAAAAAAAAAAAAAATAGAGTAACAGCAGTATCAGTTGAGTGTAAGGAGAGTGTCTGTAACTCTCCCATTTCCAGCATGGAAGTGCAAGGTGCGCAGGGTCAACACCAGGAAACTAGTCGATAGTACAAAAGTTATCAAAGCCCTGTGGAGGGTGCTTGAGCTCGAGTAACTTAGAAAGGAAAGGGTTATCCTTAGATCTTAACCAAAATGGAGTGTTGAGGTGCATGAAGGGATAAGGTTTAGGCATTCTAGGTTGGAGGGAACCTGGGCTGCCCAATGGTGCACTGGTGGATAGACTTACTGTTGTACAAATTAGATGGTTAATGTTACACAAGATCTCCTTGAAGAGGTCTTTACACAGGAATATCCAAGATGACATAATTAAAATGGTGTACTAAAAAAGGGATTTTATTTAAGGGAAAAGTTGACCAACAGAGGAGGTTAGTCTCGACATGGAAAATTTAAGGAAATTTGGGCAAACAATTAATTGAAGGAAGTGGGTCCAAGCTGAGACATGTCAATAGGTGCATGCTTCTATCAGGAAAAATGCTATATTGGGTAATTGACTGAACTTGGGTGATTGATTGTAAAAACGGCTTACCTGAGCTAAAAAGTGCAAAAACCAAACAGCTTTCATAACCTTGTTCATTCAAAAACCAAAGTGAACCATTTTCCATTGTAATAAAGCTAGTTTGTTTTAATGCCCCTGTCGGCACTACAGTTCTTCAGACTGGCGCTGGGGTTCATGGTGGCTCAAATCTGGAAAATTTGGAAAGAGCACCAAGAAGGAAATGGGAAAAATGGATCAGAATACCAAATATTTTATTAAACTAAAAGGCTTCAATATTTATAGGGTGCATTGGGACTTGGTGCCTTTGGAGTCATCAGGGCCTCATCCATTCAGGATCTTTACTGATCTTCCAGAATGGCCTCCTCATGGGCGTCCTCAATGGGTAGTGTTGCTCACCTGACTGAATGGGTGAGACGCCACCCCACGTGACTCAGTAATAGGGGAGGAGGATCCTGAAATAGATTTAGCTCAGGTAGGTTTGATGACCAATTTGGCACAGCCTGATTCAGAAGAAGGGAATTCAATTCGATTTTTATCTCAAATTCTGACAATGCCCCTCAAGATCCTGTCAGAGGGGGATATACGGCCATAGTAACTGACCATGCACCCGATTTACTACAGTCCCTTAATTGATTTTGGCAATGGAGTACTCAGACTTCACCTTATGAATGACTTTGTAGGGTCCAGACCAAAGTATGTTGAGCTTATTCTGTCAGCCTCCAGGTCAATGATGATAAAAGAGAATGAGGTCACTCAACTAAAAAAATCTGGTAAGGAGGGTTGTCCAAGGTTAGATCGGGATGTCTCTCTTCCAGTGGTGGTGATAATGCCTTGAGCGGCTTGAGCTTGAAGCCAGACAATTTCATTGGCTAGAGCCCTCATAGTTAATTTGGAGTTCTCAGGGGTGGAGGCTTTGAGCAGGGGCTGGACGCTACTTGGTAGCTGAGGTGCCCACCAATATAGGGCTTCAAATGGGGACATCTTAATGACACAGTGATAGATTACCCTGTAGGCAAGCAAGGCGCTGGGTAGATAATGGTTCCAAAGGCAGGATCTGAGGTTACCAACTTCTGTAAGATGGAAACATGAGTTCCATTAGCATGTTCTACCACCCCATTAGTAGATGGGTGGTAGGGGGCAGTGAAACTCTGGGTAGTGCCAAATAACGAAGTTAGTTCTTGTACTACCTGGGATGTGAAGTTCAATCCATTGTCTGAAAGTAGGGTCTGGGGGCACCCATGCTGGGTGAAAATGGAGCGAACAAGAAAAAGAGTGGTAGTGTAAGTCCCAGAGAATATCCCCTGGCTATTGATTGGGCCATTTTCCCATTACCAGGTAAGAAGACACCAAAGAGGGTGGCAGTACCTCTTTTAACTCAGGGCAATCTTGCTCACATAGTAGATGAGTGGTGGGTAACAGCTCTTCTGCTTTGGATCCCACCCCCAGCACTAACACTCACCTCAGCAGAACTGTTATGGGGAATTAGCAAAATCTGTGCTGAGATTGTCAAATTGAAATCAGTCAGATCTAACTCAAATGGCAATCTGGCTGATGCTTGGATCTCAAATGGCCGGAAAGGCATGAAGACTGAGGTATTGGCCGGAATGGCCAACAGTTCCAATTCAATTAAAATGTTAATTGAAGAAATCACCTTCCTACCAAAGTCATCAGGGATCATCCTCGATGGCCAGGCTATAGTATCAGATGCCATCACAAGGGTTCAAAGTTCTCTGGTGAAAATTTGGGTGTTGCAGCTGATGTGATACCACTGATCAAACGAATGGCCCAGCAACTGAGTGTGGGCGGGTTGGGCGTCCCAAACCCCTTCCCAACCAAATGGACCCGCCCCTATGTGGGGTGGCCTTGGGGGATTCCCGTTGCTCATCAGGCCAAACGCTGTTGCACCAACCATCATAAATGTAGCTGAGTCTCATTTTGGATATTTGAGGTCAAACCAACAGCGACTTGGCCATGCTGAATTTTTTGATGTTGGTTTCCAAGGAACAAACCTGCCCATTCCCAAATAATTTTCTGGTTAGGTCAAAATTGAGGGTCCCAATCCCAGCTTGTCACTACCCCAATCGACCACTATTTAATCAGTTGCATAGCACTGAGAAAATGGTTTATCAATTTTCTTCCTTTTCCTTCAATAAAGATTTTGCCAAAAAACCAAAAATTTTCTATTATATTACTCCTTCTGACCATATCCCAGATGGCGTTTCCCTGGTGGCCTGTCAGTCTGTATACTGGATAGGCTCTACCAGTACTTATGGTCACTATGGCCCCCTCCATCATTGATTGGATTCAGCGAGTACAATATTTTTGGCTATACAACCCCATTATCATGAACTTCCGGCACCAGTACATGAGAACCTTGTGGCCTTATGTCCACCAATTGCAAGAGAGAATCCGCCTCCTTGCCTCCCCAGTTGAAATGACCCCATATGCTGATGACTTTATTGAAACTATCACTGTGATCCCACCCCCTGCAGCAAGGCACCCTGGGTCAGGAGTGGGCTCATTGTGGTTCATTGTCAGGATCATACTCACTGTTGTGTTACACCAACAGTTTGTCATTTCCCAATGCCCAGCTCCATATCAAGTCATTTGGTCAGCAATGCCTCTGGCATTCTGGCTTGCTTTTTGGGTGCTAATGCATCCTGACTGGAAGGCCAGTTTAAACTTCTTCTGCCCTTTCCATGACATAATCAACCAAAATTATTCCCAGCCACTTCCACCTTGTTCTTCAAACTGGGCGCTGCAGTGGTTACCCTTTACCAAATGAATGTGTAATCAGTAGTTTGCTGTTTGTTGTTTGTTTGATTTTTTTGATTTTGGGAGAAGTATCCACTCTACCTTGGGAAATCTTCTTCAATCCACCCAAGCTGCGTGGATTGCGCCTCCTCCCCTTCCACTAGCCTGGAGGGAAGTTTGAGTGTCCCCTCATGGGAGATCACCAACCAAGTTCTCAACACACTCACCAAGGTGCAAATGCATACAGCAATTGCACTTAATAATGCTTCTGCGTTATCCCATGCTCAACAAGGGCTCACGTTGTTAGATGCTGTGGATGGGGATGCCCGCCATTGGGTGAGAGGTCTTTTGCGCTCTTCCTCACAAGCAGGCGACTCCACCCCTAATGGCGGTCATGTCAGCTGCCCTGAAACTCCCTGTGTCACAATCGGACCACCTATTCAGACTGATCTATGCCATGGCTGAAGCCCCTAGCTTGGTTTCTTTGATTTCTACCTTTTGTGAACTGGCCCCCATGTTGGGTCTATCTATCAATATGCTTCAGGAAGTCTTTAGATTGAGCTTGGATTTGGATTCCACTCATCACGAGGTCTGGTCCACCATCCAAGGATCAGTAGATGAAATATGTGCCACCACAACCACCATCAACGCCTTACCCCGCCATGTTACCCATTATCAGAAGGCAAAATTTTGATTGGGTTACCCACAGTAGACACATATGATGCGCCTATCTCTGGATTAGTGGTAGATCTGGGTACCAATCTTGCCATAACCCCCAAGTCTGAGTTGGTGGATACAGAGTTACCTATAAATAAATCTGTTCAAGCCCAGATGGAGGAAGTCGATTCCCCCGCCCACATACTTCCAATTTTTGCTCCAGCAAAGGACCCTGACCTTACCAATATGCCAGTTATTTCTTCAGTCGCAAATGAGTTGGTCAAATCTTCCAATAAAAAAAACTTCGCTCATTTCCTATTGCCTATAAAAATCAGTGTCAGCTCGCATCATGTCTCCTTTGAAGCCCTGGTGGATACCAGAGCTGCGGGGAACTTCAGGAGTGTCAAGTTGGCACAACAATTAGAACTGAAATGGATGCGGGCCCCTCAGTGATGGTGGCCTCATCTGCTTCCCAGCCCTTGTATGTCATTCGCCGACTGGTACCTTTTTCAATCCACCAGTTCAGCTTCTGCAATCATTTTTTGGCCATACTGAACTTGGCGTTTCTGGTGATCTTAGGTGTGGGGTGATGGCGTCGACAACATGTTAAGATTCATTTAGAGTCTAATACATTGTCATTTACCAATGATCATCTGGAGGGAGAATTCCCTTTGATTGACACCCTCAAGAAGGTACAAGGAACCAGCTCTATCACTACCCTAGTCACTTCTGCGGACATCCTGGCCGATTACCCCAAGAGCTTAATGTGCTATCAGAGAATCTTTGACATGGAAAAGGTGGATCGCCTGCCTAACCACACCAGGTTCAATTGTGGGTTTCAAATGACCATGGAGTTGGTGAACATCAACTGTCCGTTGTATCCCCATAGAGAGGAGGAAGAAGTTGCACTCAATACCTGGTTGGATGATATGCTGAAAAAGGGGTGGTTGTTCAAGGAGACCTCACTCGTCGCCTCCCCCATCATCTTCACCAAAAAAGTGGATGGTTCTCTCCATCCCTGCATGGATTACGGTCATTTGAATAAAATAACGGTTTCTGATCCCTACCCCTTGCCTCTGGAGCAGACAATCAGACAGGCAATCGCCAAATCCCGTGTGTTCTCAAAGTTGGATCTGGTAAACGCCTTCCACCAAATTTGGGTAATGGAAGGGCAGGAATGGCTAACAGCGATCCAGATGAAGCGCGGCATTTTCCAATTTCATGTAATGCCCTTCAGGATGAAAGATGCTCCCGCTACATTTCAATGGATGATTGATAATGTACTGGGTGACCTCTGGTTTACCTGTGCAGTTGCATACATTGATGATATCCTGGTTCACTCCCCTACTCCTGAACAACATGCTACTGACTTGGAGGCGGTGGTGGTCACCTTGCATAAGGCAGGTTTGTTCCTAAAACCCTCCAAGTGTGAGTTTTATAAGGAGGAAGTTACTTTCCTTGGGAACCTGGTTCTCAAAGATGGCTATGCAATCCCTCCCAACAAGTTAGATGTGATCTGAGAATGGACAACTCTGACTACGCAGAAACAACTTTGGAGTTTCTTGGGAACTATAATTTTCCTGAAAAAGTTTTCCCTAGCACTTTCCCAGCTGGCCGCACCATTCCACCCCCTTACTGGGAAAAACGTACCATTTCGTTGGATGCCCAAATGCCAGCAGGCGTTTGAATCAATCAAGGAGGTGTTCATGTCTCCACCCATTTTGAAGCATGCCAGTCCCACCAAACCATATATTGTTGCATGTGATGCCTCGTCAGTTGTAGTGGGAGCGGTGTTGCTTCAGGAGCATGATGGTTTAGAACATCCGGTCACTTACTTTTCCCAGAAGTTCACAGCCACAGAGCAGTCCTGGGCCATATATGACAAGGAATTGGCAGCTGTTGCATGGGCATTAGCTCATTGGCAGTATCTGTTGCAGGGTGCCCGCCATGAATTAACGATCTGCACAGATCACCAGGCCCTTTTGTATTTTCGCAAACCCCAAAAAATTGGCGCATCAGCAGGTCTAAACCTATTGGGACCTGTGCAGTTTTAACTTTGAATACAAATTTGTTAAAGATGTGCTCAATGTACTTCCCGATTTCCTAAGTGCAGCACCGCCCATTGTCCCTTGGAACCAGAGGAAGTGGATCTCGTTACTGTGATTCCTGCCACTCAAATCCTGTCAATTGTTCTCCATTGTTTCTCTGTCACTTTGGCTCCCTGACACCCCACTAGTAGCTCAGGTCAAAGCCATTCAAATGGCTTGCCCTGAGGGTATGGAGTTGGTCGAGCAGTTGGCTCACTTGAGTCACAAACACTCCCCTATACTCCTTGAGAGAGGGACTCATTTACTTTCAGTCTCGCATCTGGGTCTCCTTCCAATTGGATATTCCATGCACATCATGATCCCCCCCACAGTCAGACATCCCAGTAACAGGAAATGCATTGATTTGATCAAGAGAACCTTCAATTGGGCAGGTCTGAAAAAGAGGTTCCAGCTTGGATCACCGATTGTGTTACTTGCATTAGGGCTAAGTCAGATCGCTCTGGCAAAAATGGCCTCCTGCACCCCTTACAACAGGCAAAGGGCCCATGGACCTCAGTGTCTGTGGATTTTATCGTTGAACTCCCCTGTTCTAATGGGTTCACAGCAGTGATGGTAGTGGTGGATCATTTCACAAAATTTTCCCTTTTTATAACTTGTACTTCTGCGATTATGATGGAAGAAACTGACCGCCTTTTTGTATGCCATGTGTTTTTGATGTTTGGTCTCCCCCAGGAGATTATCAGTAACTGGGGCTCACAGTTCACTGCGCGGTTTTGGAGTAAACTCCTATTGATCCTAAAAATATACCCTGTCACTCCACAGCATATCATCCTCAGTCTGACGGACAAACCAAGCAGGTCAATAAAGTCCTCAAACAGTACCTGCGTTGCTATGATGCAGCCACGCAGGATACTTGGTCTAGTGACTTGCCTCTCGCTCAATTCGCTTACAATAATGGGACCCACATGTCCATGGGGTTTTCCCCTTATGAAGCAACCTTGGGTTATAATCCTTCATTTTTGGTCAGGCCATGCTTGCAGCCAGCGGTTCAAGCTGCTGCAGACCACGCTACCCATATCAGATTGACCCAAGCCTTAGTGTGGGAACACCTCACCAAAGCCATCGACAGCTACAAGTGGTTCGCGGATCATAAGCATATCCTGGGTCATGATTTTACGGTGGTTCCTACATCATGCTTGATACCTGTCACTTAAGAATTCAAATTTTTCCCGTAAATTCGCCAGTAAACGCTCAGGTCCCCATTTGGTGGAGGAGGTATTAAGCAATGGGGCGTTCCAATTGAAGCTCCCGCGCATTAAAGCAGCATCCTGTTTTCCATGTTTCCCAGATGTTGCCCTTCAAGGGTGCAATTCCCACGGAACTGGAACCAATCATCATCAATAATGGGGAAGAGGCTGAGATAGAGGCTATTCTGGCATCCCAGAAGTCGCAACGTTCCATCCAATATCTATTGGCCTGGAAAGGGTATTCAGCCTACAAAAATAGTTGGGTCAAGGCGCGCGATTGTGCAAATTGTATGGACCTGGTCAAAGCAGTCCACATATTCCACCCTGAGGCTCCCCGCCCACCCCCCAAAAAAGCCATGACAATTATGGCAATCAAGTTAACCAAGGCGCACAAGAATGTGGCTATGGTGCAGTCTTTCTGGTGGGGGTGCCTTTCCTTTGGAAAAAGGAAAAAGTAATGTAAGTCCTGGGGAAAAACCCCTGGCTGTTGATTGGGCCATTTTCCCATTCCTGGGTAAGAAGACACTGAAGAGGGTGGCAGGCACTTTCTCGTTACTCAGGCGATCTCACTCACATAGTAGATGAGCAGTGAGTAACAGATCTTCTGCTTCAGATCCCACCCCCAGCACCCACACTCACCTCGCAGAACTGTTATGGGAATTAGCAAAATCTGCGCTGAGATTGTCAAATTGAAATCAGTCAGATCTAACTTGAATGGCAATCTGACGATGCTCAGATCTCAAATGGCTGGAAAGGCATGAAGACCAGGTATCAGCTGGAATGGCTGACAGTTCCAAATCAATTAAAATGTCAACTGCAAACAAATCACCTTCCTACCATAGTTGTTAGGGATCATCCTCGATGGCCAGGCTATAGCATCAAATGCCATCGACGAGGGTTTGAAGTCCCTGGTGACAATTCAGGCGTTGCAGCCGATGTGATGCCACTGACCAAATGGAACAGCCCAGCGACCAAGAGTGGCGGGCTGGGCGTCCCAAACCCGTTCCCAACTAAATGGACCTACCCCTCTTTTTTTTTTTTTTTTTTTTTTTTTTTTTTTTTATGTGGGGTAGTCTGGGGGATTCCTTGCTGCTCATCAGGCCAAATGCTGTTGCACTAACTGTTGGAAACGTAGCTGAGCCTTGGTTCAGACATTCGAGGTCAAACCAATAGTGACTTGGCCCACTGCTGAATTTTTGGATGTTGGTTCCCAAGGAACAAACCTGCCCATTCCTCTAAATAATTTGCTGGTTAGGTCAAATTGAGGGTCCTGATACTGGCTTGTCACTACCTAATCAACCACTATTTAATCAGTTGCATAGTACTGAGAAAATAGTTTATCAATTTTCCTTTTCCTTCAATAAAGATTTTGCCAAAAAACCAAATAATTTTTTCCAATATACTACTCCTTCTGACCACATCCTGGATGGTGTTTCCCTGGTGGCCTGTCAGTCTGTATACCGGATGGGCTCTACCTTTACTTATGGTCACTATGTCCTCCATCATTGATTGGATTCAGCGAGTCCAATATTTTGGCTATACAACCCCCATTATCATGAACTTCCGTCAACAGTACACGGGAATCTTGTGGCCTTATGTCCACCAATTGCAAGAATCCGCCTCCTTGCCTCCCAGTTGAAATGACCCCATATGCTGATGACTTACTGAAACTATTACCAGATCCCACCCCCGCAGCAAGGCACCCTGCTGGGAGGCTCATTGTGGTTTGTCGTCAGATCATAATCACTGTTGTGTTACACCAACAATTTGTCATTTCAATGCCCAGCTCCATATCAAGTTGTTCTAAACTTCTTCTGCCATTTCCATGACAGGTAGCCTTAGCAGTGCAGCAGGGACTGAGATTGCCTCAACCCACTTAGTTAAGTGGTCTACAGCTAGGATGATATATTTGTGACCATGCAATCCTGTGGGAAGGAAACTCACCACATTGTTGCTAATGACATTGAAGGGTTTGGTTGAGGCAAAAACTGAGTGCTGAAATTGAGGGTTGGCTTGGTCTTGGGATCGACAGGTCATACAAGCTTCCAAAACCTCTTGGATGGTTTTTAACATTTTGTCCTAACAGCATCGTGACTTCAGCCATTCGTGAGTCTTCTTAACCGCCCCATGTCCCACAGTATAATAGCCTTCCAAAATGATGTCAGTTTGAGAGGAGGGGTAGATATAGGGAAGCCACTTCTTGTTGACTTTCTTGTAGAGTATCCCATCCTTGATTTGTGTGTCTTGAGCCATTTGGTGGAGTTTGGCCTGAACTTCAGGAGTTTCCAGTTCCCATTGTTTGGGCTGTCCTATAAGGTCATAGAGCCAATCTTCCTAATAGGCCAAAACTGCTAATACCAGCATCCTGGAGAGGCCGTCAGCATTCTGGTGTATTGTGCCTGCGCAGTGGAAGATGGTGAAATCGTAGCTTTGTAGTTGTAGGGCCCACCTGGCTAGCTGACCATTGGGGTCTTTAATTTGTTGAAGCCACCGGATTTAAGAGTGGTCTGTAATAATAGTAAAATGAGTACCATAGAGTTAAGGCTGAAAATGTTTGATGGCTAAAAGGATGGCTAGACATTCCCTCTCAGTGACACTGTAGTTCCGCTCAGCCTTACTTAGTATCTTACTATAATAAGCCACAGGGTGATTGACCTTGTTCTTATCATGTTGAGCCAGGAAGCCCAGATGGCGATGTCGCTTGTATCCATGAACAACAAGAAAGGTTGGTCAAAGTGAGGATGAACTAGAACAGCTTTAGTACATAAGGCCATACATAAAGCGTTAAAAGCCTGTTCCTGCTCAGGCCGCCACTCAAACGGTACATTCTTTTGCAGGAGATAGAACAGCGGCTTGGCTAGGTCAGCAAACTGTGGGATGAACTGACGGTAATAGTCCACTATGCCAAGAAAGACTTGAATATCTCATAAGCTTTGGGGGCGCGACATCTTTTCTATGGCGTCGACTTTGTTGGGTATAGTGGGGTGCCACGCTTAGAAACCTTGTGTCCTAGAAACTCTAGCTCAAGCTGGAAGAAGGAGCACTTTGAGAGCTTGAGCTTGATGGAGGCCTTCCTGAGACGTTCGAAGACTTCCTAGTGATGCTCTACATGTCCATTAAAAGTTCGCGAAAAATGGTAATGTCATCCAGGTAGATGAGGACGCATGAGAGCTTCAAGTCCCCAAGGATCCCATCCATGGCACGCTGGAACGTGGCTGGGGCGTTACAGAGGCCTTGGGGCATCTGGGTGGGCTCAAATAGCCCCTCGTTGGCAGTTAGAGCACACTTGGCTCAGTCTTTGGGGAGAGCTCGACCTGCCAATTTCCGCTGGCAAGGTCCATGGATGAGAAGTACTGGGAACCAGCAAGCAGACAGAGGGAATCTTCAATCTGGGGCAGGGGATAACTGTCCTTCTTGGTGATGGAGTTAAGTCGTCAATAATCCATCACCACCTGGTGCTTGCTGTCCTTCTTTTGGACCAGCAGAAGAGGGGAGGCCCAAGGACTACGCGATGGGACCAAGAGCCCAGCGTTGAGTAGCTGTTTAAGTTCCACCATAACCTGGGCCTCTTCAACCTTGCTCTTTCAGTAAGGCTGGGACCAAAAAGGGGGAGCATCCCCGGTTTCTACATGGTGGAGGACTCCACTTATTACTCCAAAATCATAGGTTGAAGTTGAGAATAGGTCCGAGTATTCATCCAAAAGCTCCTAAACCTTGTGTCGCTGTTTGTCAGAGATGCCCTTTTCAATATTAGTGTCGACCAGATTAACTGAGGGTGGCAACTCCAAGCTGAAATCCCTCAAGTCCCCAAAGCTTTGAGCATTGAAAACATCCCCTATTAGTAATAGGCGTATGTAAGCGGTGGGACTGTTCAGACTTAAAATTTTTGGTTTGTCAGTCAGGTTGGCTAGCAACACAGATATAAATCCGGCATATGCTGGATCAAGGATCCCGGGGCATGTCAGCACTTCCTTGGGAGATGGGTTATCTAGGCCTCAGATTTCAAACAAATACCCTGAGGGAATGTTGACATAGACCCAGGTGTTGACGATGAATTGGGATTTTAGGGGTACAGAAGTCAACTGGGATAAATAGATCGGCATGCCTTTCTGTCCGTCAACAGCAGGAGGGGGTAGTTGGACTCAAGAGCCCCTGATATGATACTCAAGTCAATCAATTTGTCCTTCTTTCTCCAGTAGGAAGGCTTAGGCTTTGACCTCCGCCTTAGAGTCATGAGCAGTTTCAAAAACCAGAGGGACTCGATGTCCTAGAAGGGAGAGGAAGCCACCATTGTAATGGAGCACTGCTGAATAGTATCAAAGGAACTGAGTCCTGAGGAGCAGATCATAACTGGGTTTGTCTAGCGCAACCGCGGGGGTGTTCACAGTGAGCTTTCCAAAACGCAATGGTAAGGAGGAATAAGCTCCTATAGATTGGGTGCACTGTGGGCTGGCTATGCCATAATCCATGTAGCGGGGCAGGTTTAGAGCAATCTTGACCTGTTTCATCAACTTGGAGGAGATGATGTTCATGGGGGAGCCACTATTAACTATGGCAAAAATGGGAATCTTGTGGACCCAGACAGTGACTCAGGTAACCAAACTTCCAAATTGGGGCGGTAATGTGAGGAACATGGGAGAATCGTCAGAAGAAGAGTAAGTAGTGTCAACGTCTTTATTGTCATCAGATACTGCAACTACTTCTTCTGGTACAATGTTTTCTGGTTCATTCACAGGGGATACTTGAGGCTGGGTAGGGATGTCAGCATAAAGCGCCTCGTCCTTCATGCTGACAGCCCTTTTCCCGCCTCCTCAGCAAGATGTTTCCGGCAGGTCTTGGCACTGTGTCTAAAGCCATTACAATAGGTGAATCAAGGATGTGGATTCTTCTAGTTTTGACTACGTGGACCCTAGGGAGGTTAGAGGGACCAGTAGATGTAGCCTTAAAGTGTAGGGTCAAGGCAGGGATCTCGTTGAGGGCCTCCTTGATCTCCTGAATACAGGTGAACCCATTCTTCTACCCAATCATGTGCATTTGGATCTCAGGATAGGACCTCAAGGCAGAGATGACAGCGGTGATAGCATCATCCAGGGTGATACAATTTGTTGTGACCAAAGGTTGTGCATGGGCATAGAACTGGTTGGCAAACTCCATAGGGTTTTCTCCTTTGTTCAGTCAAATGCCCATGAACGCTTGCTTTTGGTTAGCCAGAGTTTGATTGCTGCCAAACTCTTGGATCAAGGCGGTACAGACCTGTTCCCAGGTGTTACACTCCTTCAAATGGGGGTCATAATCTCCTGGGTGGTGCTATCTAGACAGGAGTGGATATTCTTCACCTTCTGTTGATTGGTGGCCTCCTCCATGGAACTCTCGTAGGCGTACAGAAAGGGAGGCTATACTTTCTCGTATGGGAGTGAACCTTTCCTTGAAGCTAGGTTTAAAGTTAGCTATGATGGGAGTGGAAAGGGTGTTAACGCCTAGGATGGGTATTAGCTCTGAGATCTCCATTTCCGCATAATCCTGAGGAGCCCGCTGATCCAGCCACTGCTGCAAGCCTTCTAAGTCATCTTGGATGTAGTCCCAATTCTGGATGAGGGTGGAAGCAGAAGCCTTATAGGCAACCTGCTCCTTTAGGGATTGAATCTTGGTGTTCTGTAGATGTAGCTTATTTTTTAGGGTGGTTAACTGGGTTTTGAACCCTCGACAAGTTTGTTCAAGCTGGGAGATACAAGAGTCAGTAAGCTTAGTGAAGGCACTGAAGTTATCCATCTCATCTGACAATGCCTCAATAGAGACCCTGGGGTCAAGGGGGACACCATCCGATCAGATCTTGCATCCCAGTGCCACCTTTTGGATTTGATCCCATAAGGCAACCAGGGTGTCATTACATCCCTTCACCAGGGGTCTTCAGGTTTGCCTGATGTTGAAGGGCCCAGGGTCCCTGGAGGCCCGTGTGTGGTCCTTTGGGTCCAGCTGGCCCTTGACGCCCCTCAGGGCCTTCAGGCCCCCTAGGCCCTTCTGGCCCAGCACTCATGGGGGTAGTCATGAGAGGCCAGCTCTTAATAGTGCTGTTGTAGGGATTATACCAATTATTTGACTTGAAGGAGACAATGGTTCCATGTCGCCTCAAATAGCTGAGCATTTTGACGAAATTTCTCCTTGAGGTAGCCGGAGATTCTGATGCCCAGTACTACAATTTGATCGCGGATCTCATTGATTAATCGTTGGTTATCAGTAATAGCTTCGCAGTTGTCATGCACAAAGGAAGAGGCGGCATCATAGAAGTCGATGATGTAGGAATGTAAATTCTGGGTGAGCCCTAGTTGCCAGCAGACCTCCTGATGGTGTAATCTGACTAGCTGGAGGAGGTGATGGATAGCAGGGTGGACAAAGTTACAAAGTTAGTGTTAAGGCCCCAGGGTAAGTTCCCCAGATGGCAATATGGCCGAGACATAGAGGTCCCACATTGTGGAAGGTATGGAGGAGGTATGGGAGCAGCTGGAGCGGGCGCCCATGGAGTAGATGCTGTTTATTAGTTGTTGAACGACATAATTAAGGTTTTCATACTGGAGTTGGTATTGACTCCCATCAAGGGAGGGCAGCGAGATTTGAAAGGTGGCCCAAAATTCTAGCCTCTCCAGCTGCAAGGGCGGCGTTGCATATTGCGAGGTACTAACCCATTAAATAACGCTTCTTGACTGACCAGTCATTTGGTCATCAGGGCTGCTATTATTTTCCATTTTTTGTGATAGATGTTTTCACTTAAGGACAGCTTGGAGCCCCTGTAGTGAGCACCACTTCTGTCAGTGCTACAGTTCTTTGGACTGGCACCGGGGTTTGTGGTGGCTTGAAGAAACAGGAAAAATGGTTTAGGATACTGAATATTTTATTAAGCTAAAAGCTTCGAAATTTATAGGGTGCATTGGGATGCAGTGCCTTCAGGATTATCGGGGCCTCATCCATTCAGGTTCTTTACTGATCTTCTGGAATGGCCTCCTCATGGGCGTCCTCAATGGGTAGCGTTGCTTACCTGACTGAATGGGTGAAACGCCGCCCCACGTGACTCAGTAATAGGGGAGAAGGATCCTTAAATAGATTTAGCTTGGGTAGGTTCGATGACAAATTTGGCATGGCCTGATTTGGAAGAAGGGAATTTGATTTGATTTTTATCTCGAATTCTGACAGCCCCTACTCTCATACAGGTCCAAACTTCGCTTGCTTTCATAAACCAACTTGGGAATATTTTCCTTCACCCAGCGTTGGTCTATGGTATGCTTGAGGTCAGGGAGGCCTTCTAACTTCACCTTCTTAGCCTCCCTGAAAGCCTCTTTATCTCTAACTTTGGTCCCAAGGATGATGTCATTTTCTAACCATGACATTACCCTCTCCTCCTGATGGGGCTCAAACCTCCCTCCAGGAGCTTGCACCAGGGAAAAGTTCTTGTAGGCTGGGGCCAACTTCAATGTGGAAATAGTTGGTTTAGTTGAGATACAGCGGTCTGGGGGAAATGCTTATGGAAAGCTTCAATCAGATCTTGGGCATGCACACAGTCATGTGCTGGGACCCAACTGTTCTCTGCAGCATCAAAACCCTTCCAGGATACCAGGAACTCAAGCCTTCTTTTAACATGACGGGAGGCTACTATTTCATCCACTTCCCACTCTGGTGCCCCATCCACAAGCTAAGCCTCAGAAGTTTCAGGTGTGGGCCCTCAAACAACATCAATTTGTTATTATGAAAAACAGAGAAGATCCAAAATAAAGAGGGAAGATCCAACTGGTATGAGGCATGGCCTAACTTTCTAAAAACGCAATAAGGGCCAATCCTCTTTAGTCCCAGCTTTTTGCATGGCTGCTTGATAGGGATATTATGAGCATCAAGCATCACGAGATCCCCTTCCTTGTATGCTGGACCTACTCAGCGCTTACCATGAAACTCCTTATTAACTTGCATTGCAGCCTCCAAACTCTTGGAAGCCCCCTGGTGGACCTTCTTGATAGTCTTGACAAAGTCCACCATCGCTTCAACCTTAGATCCACAGCTGTGCTCCATGTTAAAGGTGGGGTTAAAACCATGGTTGGCAAAAAAGGGAACAACCGATCAAAGAATGCAAAGTGTTGTTGTAGCTAAATTGGGCTATAGGAAGGTGAGAAACCCAATCTGAATGATCCGCGGTGGTGTAACACCTCAGAAACTGTTCTGAGAACTGGTTCACTCATTCAGTCTGCCCATCTGATTGGGGGTGATAGGCAATTGAATGGCAGGGGTGAATCTGAAGAGTCTTACACAACTCTTCCCAAAGGATGGAGGTGAATTGGGGTACCTGGTCACTGATGTTCTATTTGAGGAATCCCATGAATTGCAAACACATGAGTGAAGAAGAACCTAGCCATCTCAGCTGCAGTTATTGTCGTTATGCAAGGAATAAAGTGGGGGAACTTCAGAAAACAGTCCACCACCACCATAATGGCATCATAAATATCAAAAACAGGTAATTCCACAATGAAATCCACCAATAGGGAAGTTCAGAGACCTTCAGCCTTCTGGACTGGTAACAGCAACCCCGCTAAAGGTTGACAATTTAGTTTCATTTGATTGCAGATCAAGCACTCTTTACAATACCATCCCACCTGAGCAGGCAAGCCCTTCCAATTGTAGGTGAATCATACTAACTCCAAGGTGTTCACTTTCTCAGGATAACCAATTGTGATTCCATCATGATGGTCCCAGATGATTTCTAGGCGCAGTGGTCCAGCAGGAGCCCATAGGCACACATGAAACCACACCATTTCATCCTTCACGTGATAACCCCTGGATAGATCCTCTTGATTCAAAGCGCTCTTAGAAAGTACCATAGTATATTCAGCTGATAGTGGCTGAGAAAGGACTATCTTTATGAACATACTGTATTCCTCCGCATTTTCCAGAGTTGCAAGCGCTGGAATGTTGGCCAAGGAAGCAGGAAGTTGAGATAAAATCTTACCTGGCGGAATTAACTGGGTGTTATGAACCTCTACCACCTTTGTATCAGGAACTAAAGTAGGGTTGCAGCTTAAAGCATCCGCCAAACAATTCTCCTTGCCCTTGGTGAACTCATAAGAAAATGCAAATTGGGCAAGGGTCTCATGCCAACAGGTCTGCCGTGGGGTTAGGACATGAGGGGCGCAGTAGTACAGCAAGGCACGGTAATCTGTACATACATGGAAAAGTTGGGAGGAGCCATGAAAATGGTGACGCCAATAAGTCAGCGCCTCCACCACTACTATTAACTCTTTGTAATAAATGGCGCAATTCAACTCAGGCAGAGACATTTTTCTAGAAAAATATCCCACCGGGTGCTCTATCCCATCTTCGCCTACTTGTAACAAGGCAGCCGCTATGGCAAAGTTGAAAGCATCAGTAAAACATTGAACTCTTTATTGGGGTTGACATTGCAAAGAACTGACGTGGACAATAGGGTATGCTTTACTGCATGAAAATTATTCTCCAAAACAGGGGACTACTGAAGCACCTTTGCACCGCTAGCCTTATATAAGGGTGCTGCCACCTCAGAGATTGGGCGTGACCTACTTGAGAAACGTACATGTCCCCAAAAGCTCCTCAATTCCTCAACTGAGGTGGTGGTAGGCCACTCACGAATCGCCTTCTCCTTGTCTGGAGTTATCATGTGTCCTTGGTCAAACATGACGTTACCCAGAAAAGTGACCTGGGACTTAAAGAACTCGCACTTTGATATTTTCAACGTAAGGCTGGCTGCCTTTAACCTCTCCACCACTTGCTGAAGGTGTACTGCATGGGACTCCTGATCAGGGGAAAACACCAGGATATAATCCATGTAGGCAACCGCGCATACCCCTAACAAGTCCCCCAACGCTGCATCACTGCGGCGTTGAATATAGCTGGGGAATTCTTAAGCCCAAAGGGCGTGACCAAAACTGGGAAATCCCTTTTCTGGTATAGAATGCAGTTGACCACTTTTGTCTCTTTTTAATCAAAATCTGATTTAACGCATTGAGGCAATCCAGCTTGGGAAAGATTTTAGCCTTCTCCACATAGCGCGCAATCTGAGAATCCAAAGGGATGTGATGTAGATCTGGTACAGTGACATTGTTGAGGTTTCTATAGTCTACACATGGGCGTAAAGTACCATCAGCCTTCTCAACAAAGAGAAGTGGGGAGCATACAGGGGAGGTACACTGAAAAATCGCGCCTTTGGCTAACTGCATCTTCACCCACACAACTAACGTCTCTTCCTCCTGGACGGTCAATGGGTAAATGAGGGAAGAAATATGCACCAGATCCACAGTGAGCTTGAACTCACAATCGAACTCAGTGTGATCAGGTAGTGTGTTAACTGACACTGCATCAAAGGAAAATTCCAAACCCTCTAAACAAGAAGGTAGAGGAACCTCCTCGGTGGGCTTCAGCATAAGGGCAAGGCTAAGGGTGTGAAGGTGGGGCCAGTGGGGCAATTCGCCCTTAGCGTTAGCCTCAGACAAATGAACAACTAATGTGCGACCATTATTTAATGTAAGGGATAGGGTATTTTCTTTTAAGTTGGTTCTGAAGTCAAACATCCGCCACCATTCCACCCCCAAAATGATTGGGAACAAGAGGTTTTTGATAGCTTGGAAGTAATTGGACAAGTGGTACTTGCCAACCTGATAGTCCACTGTCCCAATGATCTTCAGAGTGTGAATACCTCGGGATACCCCTCCCTAACCATACCACCTGGCAAGAAACTCAGCTCAAGGTAGTCGGCTAGGCTTTGGTCCATATAGTTTTCAGAGGCGCCAGTAACCACCAAAATAGTGGTGCTGAATTTCCCTAAATGGGATGAAAGAGTTAGCAGTCAGTAGAAAATACCCCAAATGGTCTTTATTTAAAGCAGAAAACGCCAGTACACCTCCAAACTCTTCCTCTGGCATTAACATGTCGCCCTGATATGTTTTAGAATCAAAGAATGGTGAGGGATATTTTGCCTCTCTTACTACTGAGGCCACATATCCCACCATATCTTTATCAGGGGCATAAACATTATTATATTGTAAATGCAGCTCCTTTTCAAATTCCTGAGTACAGAGAATCATGAAAGTGGTCAAACGGGGATTTCCTGGGGTGATTTGATACACAAGAGTAAGTTCCATATCTGAGCCATGAGAGAGCAATATATGGTTCAAAGGTATATATTGTGTTTTCATCATAAAACATTTTTTAGACGTAAACAACCCTATTTCCATAACAGCAACAGATTGCCTAGCACTATCCAAGGCCATCACCCCCAGGCCCATCTGCGTAGATTTCGCCAGCACTGTCTGAACATGCTTCTGAAGTAAAACCTGTTCATTTATATTGTTTTTGTAAATTTTGGCAGAAAGTCAGAAAATCACAACTTTTGGACCATGAATTGTCCATATCCACCAGATACAAGCATGAAGGGTGGGTACTTTCCAGTTGGAGGCAGCCAAAGTAACGCTGAGAGGCTCCAACTTCTGGGAAAAGGAGAGAACAGTGATGCAGCTGACCACAGCTGAAGTCCACAGCCAGCGAACACCGTTTTCACTTTGTGAAAGTCCCATATGGAAAAAGTTTTTGCACCTAAAACAAAAGGGTTGGTTAGCTAATGTAAGGAGAGTGTCTATAACTCTCCCATTTCCAGCGTGGAAATGCATGGTGCACAGGGCCAACTCCAGAAAACTAGTCAATAGTACAAAAGTTACCAAAGCCCCGCGGAGGGTACTTTAGCTTTAGTAACTTAAGAAGGAAAGGGTTATTCTTAGATATTTAACCAAAAAGGAGTGTTGAGGTGCACAGAGGGGTAAGGTTTAGGCGTTCTAGGTTGGAAGGAACCTGGGCGCCCCAATGGTTCACTGGCAAATAGACTTACTGTTGTACAAATTAAATGGTAAAGTTGCATGAGATCTCCTCAAAGAGGTCCATGCACAGGAATATCCAAGATAACATATTTAATGATGTACTAAAAAGGATTTTATTTAGGGAGAAGTAAACAAACAGAGGAGGTTGGTCTTGACATGGAAAATTTAAGGAAATTTGGGCAGACAATCAATCAAGGGAAGTGGGCACAAGCTGAGGTGCACCAATAGGTGCACGCTTCCATTGGGCAAAATGCTATATTGGGTAATAGACTGAACTTGGGTGATTGTAAAAATGGCCGACCTGAGCTGGAAAGTGCAAAAACTGAATAGGTTTCAAACCCTGTTCACCCAAAAACTGAAGCGAACTGTTTTACATTGTAATGAAGCTAGTTCGTTTTAATGCCCCAACTCTCATACAAGCCAAACTTCAACATCTTCCATGGACTAACTTGGGCATATTTTGCCTTCACCCAGCGTTGATCTATGGTGTGCTTGAGGTCAGAGAGGACTACTAACTTCACCTTCTTGGCCTCTCTGCAAGCCTCTTTATCTCTAACGTTGGTCTCAAAGATGATGTCATTTTCTAACCATGACATTGAGGACCACTGCCTAGATAATAGAAAATGGGGAATTGAAGATAAGCACACCACCAAAAAGGTTATTTTACAATCTAGTTTCAGCAGATTATCATCCCAAAATAGTTCTGATAATGACTCAGATCTGACCTGGCCTGGAAGATTGGCATTAAACTTGTTAGCGGGAATATTCATTCTGCCACAACTGTGCTTGGCCCAATGATGACGATGCTTTCAAAAGATGCCAGGTTGTGCCCAAGGCCAGGCTACATATAGCCAGCTCTACAGAGTTATAAAAGGATTGGCCATACCCATATCTGTTGAGGATGGGCTCATCTAAAAAGCACTGGGAAAACCTGGAGATAGACAATTTTGTGCTTGAAGATAACCTGTGGCTTTACATTTGGCATAATGCAACTTGACCTCCCCAGCAGAACTCAAACCTGCAGTAATCCTTCTTGAGATATGCACTACCTACTTTATGCTAGTGATGACTTCTACCCTCTTCCACCTCTTGGAACAGCTTCTGAGCTTTTACTACCAACTCTCTGGTGGTAAGCATAAGTAGGAGAGGCATGATTACCAGGATTACTGTTACCCACCTCTCATCTATATATAGTCTAAATTACCCAGGACAACAAGAGGGACACACACCAGTTTTCTCCCTTTTTTCATAGCGGGAATTTCTCCCAATCTAGCCACAGGGGTTATTCCCCAAGGCTTACACAGGCAGCTTGATAAAGGTGGTACTTATTTATATATATAATTCTGACTTTAGGGTTATGGGTCACTGCTGCGACATTCAGGAATAATTTTGACTTTTTTTATGGAAGTTGAGGATTCACACTTACCTACAGTGGTGATGGTTGTTGGGATATTGAGAGGATTTAGCACCTCTGAAATTGATGCAACAGATTTAGCTGTAACTTTGTGGAGAGGATGACAGTCTGGCAAGGAAGCCATATTAACTGAAAGCTGATATGATTGGATTGAAAAATGTGTCATTTGTTTGCAGGCATATAAATGAGGGGGGAATTAGTTATTATAATCAGAGTTTAAGGACTGTTCATGGTGAAGATCAGACAATCTACTGGGATTCCCTGATTCAAAAACCTTAGCCAATAAGGTCCAGAGTCCCTGGTTAAATTAGATTGGGGCAATGATATAAGGTGAGGTTGAACAGGCATATGGGAAGGTGCTTGGGATAAGGTAGTGGTCCAAGACCTCAGATGATTGGCTGAAGGTTAGCTGGTGGCAGAGGCTGGGTAGAGATTTTGGAGGAAAATTTTTTGGGGCGCTGTCCTATTAACTGAACTGTCTCTGGGGTACTGGCAGTAAGGTACCACAGGTATACTACACCAGATTAGTTTTAGCATCAGAGTCTGCATCAAAAGTATTTGCAGTAAAACACTAACAAGATTTTTTTGGATTTGTCCAAAGTAAAACAAACATGTAAAAAAGTGATCTATTGGTGGCGCTTGCCGTGATGAAATGGTTGGGTGCTGATGAAAAGTGGGACTGCAGGGAATTTTTGGCAACATCCAAGTGCAAAGAGGAAATAGTAGTGGTAGCCAAGGAGCTGTGAGGCACTCATTACTGTTAGAGTCAATGAAGTTTATAATTTAGTTTGAGTCATAGGCTAAGATACACGACTAAGCTCCTTATCAATGCCTGAGGTGGGAGGTGAGATAGGAGGTTGGCAAAACTCGCCACCATTATTAGATGGGGCAAGCTGAGAAAAAACTGGGCTGTTGGTATGGGTTTTTATCTACACCTAACAGTACTCCAGACTGCCAGGAGAAGCTCCATCTTTGGGGACAAACTCAGATGTGGGAGAGGGATAGTGGGTTTTCTGTGTGGGTGAAGGTGAAGAGGGATGGTCTCAACGTTCTTTAAGGAACTGTGCTCAGCAAGTAGAACAGATAATTCCATCATGGTATCCTTCTTCAGGCACACTATCTGTTTATTTTATATATCTCAATACAATAAAATAGTTTGTTGAAATTTTGAATATGACCATATTGTACCGCCTGATCCAATTATGATAAATCTGCTTATCCACTAGGGGGATGAATCCTGCTAGTGGATGTGGGAGTTATCATTCCATATAATAACTACTGTTCAGAAAATTAGCAAAAAAACACTAGGTATTCTGCCAGGTTTTTGATATTCCAGATCACTAATGTTTAGTTGGGGATGATACCCAACAATAAACAAATAATTAAGTTGTCAATTTTAGTACTGATAATTTATCTACATGTAAAGGTCAACCTGGGTTTGTCTCCTATCAATTAAGTGTATTGTTGGCATCCTGGTAGCTGATGCTCGCAGGTGACACTTATCAGCAGGATTCCAACAACAATTAATTTTATTTTCTAGTTTCCAACTAAAGTGGCATACTTACACTATATAAACTTAAAAGATAACTTTTTATATGTTTTTAAATACAGCTTGGGGGTTGAAAGAATGATCCTTCATCATTTCACACCTACTATTTTATCAAACTCATAGGCTATGTTGAATTTCAAGGTTGAGAAGATGCTTGCAGGTTCTTTTTTACCCAAAATAACAAATGTGGGATTGAAACCACCTAGAATAATAAAAAGAAATAAACAATAAAAACTAGAAAATTGGATTTTTTATATGCTTATTTACCTGAAGTAGGAACTAAGAAACAAACTCCATTAATAAGTCAATAATTAGTATTTTAAATGTCTAAGCTTGAGTTTTATATTGCTTAGTATAATCTTATATTTATTTGAGGCAAGACAACCAGGGGACGGGCATTACTGAAACTAAAAATATACTAAAAAACGTAACTATTTGGTTCAAACAAAAACCCATAATGAGCGGATTGAGTGAAACGCTGCTAGAACCAACCAACCAACCAGGTGGGCAGTGGAAGTCGCTTATCCCTCCATGGTGGAAGGGGAGGGGGGTCAGGGGGCTCGTCTTCAGCAGCCTCTTTGGTAGAAGCTTCTTTCTCCCAAAGTAGAGTGCATGTCATGGCCATCAGTAATGACGTTGGGGCATCTGCAGTATGGGGTCGATATCTTTAATGATTGGAATTATATGGAAATTGCCAGCTAGATAAATGGCACTGAAATATTTGGTTATGGCTTTTTCAGCTTTAATTCAAGCGACTGGGAGTTGAACAAATGTGGCAATGTTGGTTCATGTTATTTTTGCTTTTGGATTCCGTGCTACAGTTGCCACGTTCTGGATAGCATCATTTGCATTTTTGTAGTACTTGTTCACCATTATTTTGCTTTTTGGAGTTAAGGTTGTTGGGATAACAGGAGGTGGAATTCCTCCTTTGAGTATTGATACTGATTTAGTGACAGCTTTATGCATGGAATGACAATCTGGTGTTGTGGCTGCTTCAATTGCAAGCTGGTGATCACTGCGAAATGATTCAGCGTTTGGATGTGGGATATAAAGTCAAGGGGGGTATTTGACGTCCAATCTGCATTAATGAACCACTCAATTTGCAGGGATGGTTCTCTAATGAACTTACCTGATTTGTTAATTTCAGCCAATAATTCCCATGGGTTTTGGTTGAATTGGATTGGGGAATTAGCATACGGTTGAGGTTTGTTCAATTCATTTTGTGGAAGCATGGGATCAAACTGGGATTCAATCTGATACTTATTGGAGAAATTATTTATGGCACTGGGGTGAGGAAGAGGCTGATTGGTGGCTACAAGTGCAGCTTCAGCAACAGGTTTTGGGGTGGGGAGGTAGGATTGTGCCCCATACCAGAAATTGTACAGGGTGGGCAGCAGATTGGAGGTCAGCGGATGAGTTGTCTGATCTGCCTGAAGTGGTTGAGAAGGGGCACTTGCGTTTCAAGTGGTATAACTCAAAACATGATGGACAGATCATCCACCCACCCTCGATGTGGGCCCAAAATGGATGGTTGGGCGCTGAGGGAATAATGGTGCGTGGTGGAATTGCCACTGCAATTTTATTAAATTCAGGGCTTATTGTGGCATATGCCTAAGGCCCAGCAAGTCGTGTGGCCCCATTTGGGACCACAAATTGTAAGATGGGGTTGGAGCCATAGGATGCCAAACCGTCCATTAGCTCCTGGTGGAGCACTTCAGGGGGAGGTGGGTGGGCAGGCCAGCAAACTGGACCACCAAGATGGTGTTCTCTGGGAACTAAGTTCAAGTTGTGGGGAGAGGTGTGCCCTGGAATGCCAGGGGCACAGTTGCTGCAATGGCAGCATCAGCTTCGCAGGTGAAGCTGAGGTTGAAACACCCCTTGTAGGGGTGGAAATCAATAAATCCAGCGGGTGTCATCACCACCTATGCCATTTTGATAATGGCTTGGTCATGATATGGGAATAGTTTCCCATATTCGACCCTTAGGCCATAGTGCATGTTGCTCTGGGGAGCACTAGGGGCAGCGTGGTACCGCTTGGGTACGAGCAAGGTGGGCGTCTAGGTCCTTGGGCAGAACAAATCGGCCCATAGGTTTGGAATGACTGGGTGAACCAGTCCTAGTGCGTTTTCCTGCTGGATGGAAAATGGTGGGGGGAGTTTTGCTGCTGGCCCATGCTGGAGCAGCTGGCGGAGAATCAAATGTCATCGAAGAGAAACTACTATAGGTGAATTCAATTTGATTTATATATTCGTGTAATTTATCTTAGAAAGTTATGCTGAGCGGAAAGAGAGTTGCTTAGTATAGTCTGAACTAGAAAATATTAAAATTTGACCTATCATATCAGTTGAGACTCGCCTTGCACTAGAGAACATTTGATTGTTGGTAGGTGGTATTGACCCATGAGGTAAAGTTTTGATGTATTTTACCTAATCATTTAATTAAAATCTTTTTGCATCTGGTAAGACCCCTCCGACCCTATAATAGGGGCCAGTCTCCATGGTGTTTGGTGTATTAGCCGTGCAGTATGAAGGGGTGGGACCTCAGAAGGGATCCCCAGATTTGGACGATGATTCAGAGCAATTTAACTGCCCGAATGTAGGTTATTTAGTCCAAGTGATAATAGAATTGTTACCTTGATTCAAGGACTTCACCAATGATTGGCTAGGGTCTTTTGGCCAATTTCATCCAAGTTATGAGCCAAAACACCCTTACTACAATATTAAACTGTAATTGTCCAACATTACCCCTTCAATAGCGTTAGGAGAATAGTAAGAGTGCAAGAATCAGCAATGGACACGGCTAATGGTAACTACAGTAGCCAGGGATTTTATAGAATACTCATCCCCTCACTTATAAGTGATGACATAAGGGCCTTCCCAGATAAACCTGAGCTTCTCACTTCTGGGAGTGATATAATTATGGTAGTATAACACCAAGTCTGACACCTTTCTTCAATAACACATTTTTCAAATTTAGAAAACAGAAAAACTAAACAAATCTGAAAAACCAACACATAGCAAAGCACCAAAGTCCTCGGCCTGACCGCCCACTGCTCCAAATTGGGCAGCAAAGAAACCCCCTAGCATCTTCCGCCCAGCGGGAAAACGCTTTTGAACCAGATTGACCAGCCCCCCAATTCCTCAGGTCAATACATTCAGCCCAAGGATCCCGCCCTACACCATTTACGTTCTCAAATGGTGCCTTGTAGCCCCATTGTGCTCCCCCAAAGAAAGATGCAATTTGACTTCCAGATCAAATATAGCAACTTGTTCCCCTACAACAACAAACAAATAATATAATTAGCCTAGGTGCTTATGCAGCCTGCAGGCTTTATTGACTTCCGCCCCTAAAAGGTGTACTTTGACCTCAGCTTCACAAATGAAGCTGATGCTGCAATTGCAGCCAACATTCCCCTGGTGTTCCAAGAAACCCCCATCCCAACCACTTGCACCCATTTGCCTGATGACACCACTCTTGTGGTTCAATTTAGGCCTCCCCACCCACCTCCCCCGAAACTTTATAAAATGAAATAATAGCTGGGTTATCAGTATATGGCGCTGACCCCATTTTACAATTTGTGGTGTCCAACGGAGTCAAATGACTTGCAGGCCCTCGCGCCTTTGAAACTATACACCCATTATCAACCAAAATGCCATTTCAATTCTCACTTGCACCATTTTCCCCTCTGCCCCTGACCACCTTTTCTGGGCCAGAGTCAAAAAGGGGCGCACGATCTGCCCCATTTGTTTTGACCTGGACCACTCAAAGCAGTGCTGCCCCACCATAGCCCAAGCTGGAGCCCACATGCTCGACTCCCCCCACAATGCTCCCATAGCTGGAATAAAAACTTTTCTGAATGGGGTACAATTCTCCCTCCCCCTTCACCCAAAATGGTAGATGCAACTGCTACGGAATTAACCAATAAGGAACTGATATGCCAAACCACCACTCCTACTCCAATAAATCAGGAGACAGCATGGACTCCAGTAAATTCAAAAAAACACACCCAGCCACCTAATCCAGCCCACCCATATGCTGATCAACTTATCGTCTTCAACCAAAATCCCTAGGATTATTTGAAAAGTTGATGATTTGGTAAATTTAATCCCTGACTCACTCAAGGCCCCAGGCCTTGAAATGTACCTAAACTCAGATTATGCAACTCAATTCCCAACTCACTATGCTCTACGCTCAGATGATAACGAATTCTAAGTAGCCACCAACTCACCAAAGAGGCTGTTGACTCCCCTGATTGTTGCCCCCTCCAAAAGGCCGTAGCAAAATCAGTTGCAGTTTTGGCCATGGGGGTACCCGCTTCTGTCCTTTCCCCATGAACCAAATTCATAAAAAAAAGAAATCCTCTTATTCCACCAAGTTGCCAACAAAGCAATACAAAAAGTTGCAATGGTTGCTTAATTTGTCCCCAAGACCTGCATTACAAGCAACAACATCACCACCTTTACCACACTACCCAAAGTTTGCCTTAAGGCTGAGAAAGCCCTTTATGAATATATCATAACCCTCCTTATAGCTAAATCTGAGCTTCCTGAGCCACTCTGCTACCTTGACCCCCATTTTTGAAAATGCACCCACGCCTGTGCTCTCAGCTCTCTGCCATACACTATCCAACACAGTGGAGTAAGATGAGCCTCCCAATCCCAACTCACCCCCTACCATGAATGCATAGTGGTTTACTGCATCTGACCTGGTTGGTTCATTTAGGTTTTTATTTTATTTTTTGATTCAGTTTGAGTGATACACTCATCTCTTTCTGTTCATTAAATTCCAGCTTAGAATAAGTTTTGCTCCTCAGAGCTTGGTATTGTCCATCCCCTGGTCAGCTTGACTCAGTTAAATAAAAGCACTAAGTCTGACACTTAGAAGGTAGGTAGAGGAGGCTGGAGCTTATTAGATACTTGAGCCTCTTTGTTGACCATCTGATGGGATTTTAACCAGATGAATCCTTCCATCAGTATTTGAATTAGGGGTTTCAGTTAATTGGGTGTAATTGCCAGCTAATCGCCTAGTTCAATACTAATT
Source organism: Massospora cicadina (assembly GCA_022478985.1). Classification (NCBI taxonomy): domain Eukaryota; kingdom Fungi; phylum Entomophthoromycota; class Entomophthoromycetes; order Entomophthorales; family Entomophthoraceae; genus Massospora; species Massospora cicadina. The sequence continues at coordinate 105,828 of JAKSZP010017383.1, forward strand.
AATGTTATATGTTTGCTTGAGTTTAGGTTTGACAGAAGATGCGTTTGCTGCTAAAATGCCATCCAAAGATTGCTGTGAGAGTTTCTAGTGGAAAGCTGATGAATCCATTACAAACTGTCCAAAATGGTTCCATCATCCAATTTGGAGCACCGGCAACTCATGCTGAGGATGCTCAAATTCCTATTAATTTATGAGTTTATATAAAATTGACAAGCAACTTATGCTGAGGATGGATTGACTTAAACTATATTTGGTGATCAGTGAGCAGATCTAAGAGGGAATCGCTATGAGTATGAATGAAGAAAGTTTATGATCTGATAGAGAGTTTGGGATCAAGAGGCTGATGGGATTTCTGGCAGATGATTGGCCAAAGAGCACTTGGGTGCTGTAGCCCTGAAAGTAGTATAAATAGTCGTTCATTCCCTCCTAATAAACATCTTTCATTTGCCTATTTTCCTATTTTTTTGAAGTAGCAAGAGCCACTAGAGTGGGGAAGATAGGATAGGAGTTCCTTGAAGGCGCAGGTGATCATGCCTGGAGTGGCTGGTGCTGCCAGCTCCCATACCTCCTCTCTATGAGAAACCAGCGGGAACCTGGCCAGCTGGCTACCAGCATATGAGCTGACATGCCGCCAACCCTAGAGGGGTGCAGCGCAGGAGGTGCCATAGCTGCCCAAGAAGGGGGATGGACTCGCCGGGGCATGCCCAGATGGGTTGATGAAGGGTCGTGAGGGTGGGGCAGTGCGGAAGTGCCTGAGCCACCCAGGAAGGGGGCAGGACTTGCTGGGGCACACGCTGAGGACGCCTGGGGCTAAAGGCGAAGCTGTTGGTGGTTAGTTGGCAGGTTGGACGCAGGACTTATAGTGGTTGGTATGCCAATGAAGGCGAAATAGCAAAGGGCCACCAGTCTTCATACTGGTTGGCCTGGCACACTAGTGGAGCCCAAGGTCGATTTTGTGACACCATCTTTGCAAAGTTGGTCATTTCTTTTGATTGCAACTGGATGATGTGCTGGGCTAACTTTTTATAGCTTGGTCAGGATAGGCTTATCAGATAAGGTATCTATTGTTAGTAATTCTGGCATCCCAGGTTCTTTCCAATACAATACTCAAAATGGTGACATTTTAAGGATCTGAAGATAGCTGATATGGTAAGCCATGAGAGCACTGGGTAAGTAAAGATCCCAGTGAAAAGGGTCATAAGTGGCATTTTGCATAAAATAGAGACCAGTGTCCCTTTGGCTCTTTCCACAGTATTATTGGTCAAGGGGTTGTAGGGGGCAGAAAAGAGCTGTTGCGCGCCCATGGAGGTAGTGAGGATCTTCACCACTCAGGAGGTAAAAAAGTTCTCATTGTCACAGAGCAGGACATGGGGACAGCCATGGCGAGAATATATATATTAATGAAGTAACGTGGCCGTGGCTTTGGCAGTTTAAGCAGGAAGAGCCACTGCCTCAACCTATTTGGTAAAATGATTAATACTAACCTAGATATAACTATCACCACCAGTGGTCTGAGGTAGAGGGCTTGCCACATCTAGACTTATGGTGGAAAGGGTTGTTGAGGCATATTGGGTTAATAATGATACCTGGCCTTGTAGCTGGATTGCTTCCTGCAGGTCAGAAATGCATCCAGGACTTCAGTTATTGTCTCCATGATGCCCACCCAGTAATATCGCTCTCTAACGTACTCATAGGTTTTTCATACTCCGCTATGCCTTAGATGAGTATGGAACTCCAAAATCATGGGTACTCGCTCTAATGGTCTGAGATAGGGCAACCAATTCCCTCTATTTCCTTATATAACTTCCCATTCACCACTTTTTTGTTGTGAGAATGTCATGCTAAAATCTTTTGTATGGGTTCAACTTATAGCCCACATTTCAAGAGTCATTAGGAGGTCATGCAACCTCTCAGCTTTTCTATTGTCAAGCTGAAGGACAGGAAGGCTCATTAACCCATCAAGATTCATATGGCGTGTCTCTTCTCAATGCTCAATGGTCATATCGTAATACTGAAGC
>JAKSZP010017384.1:0-107630 GCA_022478985.1 Massospora cicadina
GTTTATGCTGACATTGCTATTAGATGTATTCAGCTTGAGGTCAGATAACACAAGAATGTAGTCCAGTTGAGAACCTGTCTGCGTTGCTCTATTGGAATCATATGTCCACCTTGTAAGGTTAGCGGAGTCATCATTCTTTTTTGTCAATTGTAAGGCATATCACCAACTAGACCAGGTATACTAGCATGTCTTCAGCCTTATGATTGGGGCACTTGCTCATAGAAAAATATGACCCAACTCACATATGGCCAACAGTTCAGGTCTCTTTCTATGACTGTAGCTACATTAGTTGGTACCTCAGATGAGGATTTACAAAAGGTTTAGTTTTTGTGAGGCTTTGGTGAGGTGTACAGCAAAGCCACTGGAGGCTCTTTCCATTTTCCCTATTTGTGGCAGTGACCACTAAGATCTGTCCGGCGTGAGTTTTCACTAAAAACACCAAGTGAATATTTTTGTTCAGCGCAATGATGTCCACAGGGTCCATCCAAAGGGTTTGACACCCTCTTGAAGGGACCACAGGTGGCTTATTGCATCATGGTTTGAATCTGGCACCATTTTTTATTGGCTGCCTGCTTGCGTTTCCAAACTAAAATTATATCTATAATCTTATTGATTTTAGAATGGTGTAGTTTCCTTCTCCTCATCTGAATGCTCGCCGTCCCCCTAGCATTTGTGGTCACTATGATTATTTCAAGTTGCTCAACTCATGAGTGTGAGTTTAATTGGGGATTTCTGGGCTATGGATTGAGTTTCATGGCTCCATGACATAATTGAGGGCACAGATAGTAAGGATAAGGCTGGACGCCAGGAGGCCAAAAAGGTCAAATTGAAAGTCCTTCATGACCTAAAATATACCCTGAACCAGATCTGGGTACAAGCTAAATATGTCTATGTTGGTACTGGGAATGTGCATGATGCTCATTCTAGAGTTACAGCCAGGGTGTTAAAGCGCACCATTTACATTCTAAATCCTGACACTCTATTATGGTTGCTTGAGGAACAGGACTAAAACTTGTTCTGTTTATATTATCACCAAATCAGGATGAGTCCAGATCAATCCATAACTCAAGTTTGGTCAATTTTGAGTTACATTACCCTGGCCAATATAGCGTGCACCTATTGATTTGCTTAGGATTAACACCATTTCTGCCAATGTCTCAACCCCATTATTTAAGTATGTTTCCATAAAACTAACTTTCCTCATTGGTCAACTTCCTAATAAAAATCCCCCGTTAGAATTACATTTTTTGAATTTGGCACCTTGGGCAAACCTGTGCATGGACCTCTTCAAGGAGGTCTCAAACAACGTTGTCACTTTATTTAACAAAATTATCTACCTTATCTAGTGCACCGCTGGGCCTCCATGGTCCCCTCCAGATCAAGGCACCCAAGCTCCTTAGCACAGATCTCCGCTTGTTTATGGACTCCCCTTTGGGATCTGACCAAATTTTGCTGTTTATTGGCTATCTAATCCTATATATCGCGTTGTACACCCTTGCCAAAGGTCCTTTTGGCTCTGGCACCATCCGCAGTGCCTTGTTTCCAATCTTACTAATGACTAGTTCCCTGGTGGTATGTCTGTTCATCCTGCACCACCTCACTGGGAATATGAGAGTTACAGACATTCTCTTGACATTGATGAATCAATCTTTTTATTTTACATACATTAAAATTATCTGTGTGGGGCTTTCTTTATGTATAAATTGTGTGCGCTGGCCGTTTGTCATATCACTATGGTGCTCATCACAGTTTTCTTATTTGTTTTTTGTTGGTGCGTCTCAGCGTTATTTTTATAACTACCAACTAGGAAGCGCTCACCCTTCCTGCTCATACTTGGTGGACTCAGACTTTAGTGATCCTGTTCTTAAGTACTTCTAACTTTCACCTGAGATTTATTCTAAAATTCAACAGGCCCTTGCTTCCCTCTCATGGAAGATTCTTTTGATAATAAAAAATTTTCTGGTTCTCATCCACCGTCATGTGGGGTGATTTTCTATATCAGCTGTCTCCAGAGGCAACATGACTGGGTTTTTGCGGTGTTCCATGCACAGCTACTTTTGTGGAGATCCTTGGAGAGTTTGGAGTGTGTCCTAGAGCAGCGTCATCTGGACATGTTGTACATCCACACCTTCTATGAGACCATTTATCCTCGCCAAGTGGGCCACCTGGTGAAATTATATTTGAATGAATTTTGTGATAGAGCACAGGCCCTATCTTTACCTAACATTGTTAAAACGTCATTTCTCTGTTCCATCTTGGATCTTCCCACAAGAAGCTTCCCAATTTGTCAGTCACCCCTCCCAACTTAAATAAACTGATTGAAGCTCTCTGGGCAATAATCCCCACCCCAACCCAGAAAGGGCTAGGTAATTTGACCGTCATGGTTTACCTGGGGTGGTCCCTATAATTACAGGCCCCAAAAACTCATGGGCGCCTCTCAAAAAGGAGAAATCTTACTCTTCTTTTCCTTCAAGTTCCGCCAAATTTGAAGAGAAAGGGTCTAGCACCGAGTTTAAATTCAGTTTTTCAGTCAATTCTGCAGCAATAAAGTCACCTGCAGATACCCCTATAAATACAGCACCCACAACTATTGTTTTTCCTCTGAACAAGGCAGAGCTCCTCACCAATTCCCTCCACGTTTTGGCAGAATTTGAGGGTCTGGGAGATTCTAGCCCATAAATTTAACAAAAAAGATTCAATAAAAACGATTTTTCTTTGCACCACATTTCCACAGTACAAGCTAAAATATTGACAAAGGACTTAGTGGTGAAGGACCTCAATAAAGAAGCATAACTGGCCATTGGGGAAGGTATGGGGGTCAATGATGCCTGAAAATGCGTTTTATAAAGCAAACGAAATTCAAAAAAATGAGCTGATTATCAGCTCTTGAGGCTCTGATGAGGATCCCATTTCTGTATATCAAATTACACTTGAGAACCCTCTCTGACCCCTATATGATCTTCAGAACATAGGAGGTGGAAAAGGAGCTACTTTTGATATATAAAAATGTTTATGAAACTGCTGAAGAAGAGTGGAATATGTGGCCTCAGTAGTAAGAGTGGCCAATTATCCCTCTCCATTTTATGATGTAAAAACATACCCTGGAGGCATGCTTATGCCTGATGAAGAGTTTTCTCATGAGGCGTTGGCGTTTTTTTGATTTGAATAAAACCATTCTGGATATTTCTTGTTGACTGCTTTCCTTTCATCACCTTTAGGAAAAATCAGTCCATTATTTTTGTAGATACAAGAGCCTCTGAAGATTTTATTATCCAAGACCTAGATGAATACCTTGAGTTGAATTACTTTCCAGGTGGAATGGTTAGGGGAAGGGCTTCCAAAGGTATTTACACGCTGAAGGTTCTGGGGTTAGTGGATTATCAAATTGGCAAATATCATTTGGCTGACCGCTTTAAAGAAATTAAAAACCTTCTTTACCCCATTATTTTGGGAGTAGAGTGGTGGCAAAGTTTGACATCAGAACCAACTTGAAAGACGATATCTTGTTCTTAACTTTGAAGAATAGTAATAAATTAGTTGTCCCTTGTCTGAGGATAAATCTCAGGGCTATTTGCCCTGATGAGCCATGGTTCATACACTCATTCTTGCTCCGTTGCTGAAGCCCTCAATGGAGGTACCCTTACCTTCTTTTTTGGAGGGGCTGAAAACTTCGTTTATAGCAGCTCTAGCCAATGTACTACCAGCACATTCAGAGTTTGGTTGTGAGTTCAAACTCACCATTGATCTAGTGCATATATCTTCTCCCATTTACCCCTTGACTGTACAAAAGGGAGCAGCCTTAGATGTGGGGTCAAGGAACAGTCAGCTAAAGGCGCAATATTTTAGAGTACCTCCCAGTATAATCCTATAATCTTTGTGACAAAAGCTGATGGTACCTTACTCCCGTTTGTAGATTATGGGAATCTCAACAATGTTATTGTACCAGATTTGCATCCCATACCATTGGATTCTCAGTTTGCTCGCTATGTGGAGATAGCTAGAATCTTCCCCAAATTGGACTGCTTATACGCGTTCAATCAAGTCTGTATCAAGAAGGGCCAGGAGTGGCTAACCGCGTTCTATCCAGAAATTTTTTCCAGTTTTGGGTTATGCTTTAGGGCTTAAAACGCCACAGCTATCTATCAATGCTGCATAAATGCGGCTTTGAGGACCTGCTTGGTGTGTGCGCAGTGGCTTACATAAACAATATCCTGGTGTTTTTTATGATCAAAAGTTCCATGCAATATACCTGTGGCAAGTTGTGGAGAGCTTAAGGGCAGACAACCCTATGTTAAAAATCAGTAAGTGTGAGTTCTCTAAGGCCCAAGTCTACTTCTGGGCAATGTCATGTTTGATCAAGATCACATAATAACATTAGACAAGGAGAATGTGATTTGTGAGTGGCCCACCCCAACTTCAGTCAAGGAACTGAGAGGTTCTTTGGGGACGTGTACTTTTTTAAAAAAATTACGCCAAATCTTTCTGAGGTGGCGACACCCTTATACAAGGCAAATGGAGCAAAAGCGCACCATTGGTCCCCCGTTTTGCAGGATATTTCAAAGCGGTAAAGTGCATCATGTTGTCTACGTCCATCCTTCGTCATATAGATCCCATAAAAAAGGTTTATTATGGCCACCAATGTCTCCAACTTCACCATAGCGGCGGCCCTAATACAAGTAGGTGAAGATGGAATAAAGCATCTGGTGGGATTTTTTTTTGCGGAAGATGTCTCTGAATGATTTAACTATGCCGTTTATGACAAAGAGTTATTAGCAGTAATTGAAGCTCTTACCTATTGGCTTCATCGCTTGCATTCTCATCCCAGCCATTCCATGTTTGTATTGATCACTGTGCCTTATTGTACTACCGCGCACCTCATGTCTTGACCTCACAGCAATTCCACTGGCGTGAGACCCTGGCCCAATTTGTGTTTTCTTATGAGTTTACAAAGGGCAAGGAGAATGGTTTGGAGGATGCTTTAAGGCAAAACCCTGCACTAGCTCCAAATTTTAAGGTGGTAGAGATGCATATTACCCACTTGTTGATTTTGACAGGTAAGATCATGTCTCAACATCCCTATCCTTGGCCCATGGACCAACACTTTATCATGTGGAAAATATGGAGGAATATGATATGTTCACTAAGATGGTCCTTTCACAGTCCTTGTCAGCAGATTTTACTATGGTCCTCGCCAAGAGCAAGTTTATTAAAAAAGATATCAACAGAGTGTATCACGTGAAGGATGAGATGTTGTGGTTTCAGGAACACCTATGGGTTCCTGATGGACCACCTTGCCTGGAATTCATCTGGGTAACATCATGACAGAATCACCGTTAGACATCCTGGGAAGGCAAAGACTTTAGAACTAATCCGTTGCACTTACAATTGAAAGGGATTAGCCATGTAAGTTGCCAGGTATTATAAGGAATGCTTAGTCTACAACCAAATAAAAACACATTGGAGCCTCTTGCAGAGTTGGTACCAGTTCAAATGACTGAAGGGCCTTAAACTTCCTTATTGGTGTATAATATTGTGGTTTTATCCGGGTCTGATGGCTACAATGTCATCATGGTAGTGGTAAACCATTTTACGAGTTCTCCCACTTTATCCCTTGCAGAACCATGGAGACCACAGTTGAGATGGCTAGGCTTTTTGTATCTTATGTGTTCGCCCTTCATGGGGTTCCCCAAGAGATAATTAGTGACCATGAGCCCCAGTTTACCTTTGTCTTTTAAGAAGAGTTGTGTAGGACTCTTCAGATTCGTCCCTGATGCTCAACTGCCTATCACACCCGATCAGATGGGCAGACTGAATGAATGAACCAGTGCCTGGAACAGTTCCTGCAGTGTCACACCGCCGCAGACTATTCAGATTGGGTATTCCATCTCCCCATGACCCAATTTAGCTATAACAACGCCCAGATGCCTCAATCAGTTGTTCTTCCTTTTTTGCTAACTGTGGTTTCAACTATGCCTTCATCATTAAGCCCAGCTGTGGATCCAAAATAGAAGCGGTGGTGGACTTTACAAAGGTTATAATAAAGTTCACCAGAGAGTGAAAATGAATTTGAATGCAGCTATGCAAGCTTATAAGGAGAACGCTGACAGGAATAAATGGGTAGGTCCCATGTATAAGGAAGGAGATCTCGTGATGCTGGATGCTAAAAACATCCCAATCAAGCAAACATGCAAAAAACTGGGACCAAAAAGTTAGGTCCATAACGTATTGTCATAAAAGTGAGCCATGCCTTGTACCAGTTGGATCTTCCTTTGTCATTCCAGATCTTCGCCGTCTTTCATGAAAATAAGCTAACGTTGTTTGAGAGCCCCCACCAGAGACTCCAGAGGCTTATCTCGTGGATGGGCGCCAGAGTGGGAAGTGGAGGAGATCATAGTCTCACTTCAAGTAAGAAGAAGGCTTAAGTATCTAGTAATTTGGAAGGGATTTGACGCAGTGGAGAATTATTGGGTACCAATGCAGGACTGCAAACATGCCCAGGATTTGATTGAAGTTTTTCACGAGCGTTTCCTTGAGGCTGCTGGACCTAAGTTGAAGCAAACCATCACTTCCATGAATCTGGCCCCAGCCCACTAGAACTTTTCCCTGGAAATAGCCCCTGGAGGGAAGGTAGATCCTCAAAAGAGTGAGAGAGCAATGTCATGGCTCTATGATATAACTGAGGGCACAGATTTTAAGGATAAGGCTATACGTCATGAGGCCAAAAAGGTCAAATTACAAGGCATTATTGAACTAAAACATACCCTGGGCCAACGCTAGGTACAGGCTAGATATGCTCAGATTGGTCCTAGGAATATGCGTGATGATCATCCTGGCGTTAAATCCAAAGCGTTAAAAAGCACCAGCTACGTTCTAAATCCTAACAGTTCATTACAGTTGCTCAAGGAACAAGTTTTTGAAGCCTGTTCCATTTATAGTATTACCAAATCGGATGAGTCCAGCTACAATCTATAACTCAAGTTCAGTCAATTCCATCTTACAATACCTTGGCCAATGGTAGCAAGCGCTATTGGTTTGCTTAGGCTTAGCACCACTTCTGCTGATTGATGACTCGCCCCATATTATTTAAGTATGTTTTCATGAGGCCAACTTTTCTTGATGGACAACTTTCTAATAAAAACCCCTATTAGAAGTCTCTTTTGAATATGGTTCCTTGGGAGAACCTGCGCACAGACCTGCTCAAGGAGGTCTCTAACAACGTTGGTCATTTTGTTTTTGCAAAATTATCTACCATATCTGGTTCCCCACTGAGCCGCCCTGGTCCCCTCCAGATCGAGGCATCCAAGCTCCCCAGCACAGATCTCCACTTGATTATGGACTCCCCTTTGGGATCCAACTAAGTTTTGTTGTTTATTGACTATCTAATCCTATATACTGCATTATAAACCGTTGCCTTGGGTCCCTTTGGCTCTGGAACCCTCCGCGGTGCCCTGTTTTCAATCTTGTTAATGACTAGTTCCCTGGCGGTGTGACTGTGCATCCCACACCACCTCTCTGGGAACAAGAGAGTTACAGACACTCCCTTGAAATTGAGTCATATGAGGAGATTGGTTCTTTGGCAGCCAATGTTGCTGAGGGAGAGTGCGGGTAGTTGAAGCTTTGTGAGGTCAGTTGTTGGGCACAGTTACTTTATTGCCAAAAATTTAGTGCACCAAAATTTTGTTTCCACCCCATCACTTTGTTAATGGATAAAGGCGATGACTTGGTGTTAGGATTTTTGCCCATATTCCCAGCCTGCTAGATTACCAGGAATCAATAGGGGAAAATTCCCTAAGGCGAAGTGAATTGGAAATTGGTTGGCCCAAGTTTTGGTTTAACTACGTTTGGGGGATTTTGGGATATTCGCCTGGTTGTATCCGTTGAGGATTGATCCAGACAAATGCTTAGGATCTCATCAGGTGGAGTTGCTGACGAAATAGGGGCATCTGATAGTGATTAACTATCAGGTTTACCAATTGGGATTGGTCAGGTTTCATCACCAAATTATTGGGAATGAATAGCAAGTTGCGAGGTGAGTGATGCTTCCTGAAACTAGCGAATCAATCAGTTGGTGCGTGACCAGCCTTAATGGGTAATAAGTCCCATTACCTAAGCAGGTCGCTAGCCAATTATGGTTGGTTCTCTTGGATCAAGAGGAAAACGTTAGGGACACATTTTCCAACTCTTTCCATTTAGGTCTCAAGTATTTCCAATGACAGAATACTAGCCAGGATGGGGAAGATCATCACTGCTGAGATGAGATGGGTGATTTAATGGCAATGGCTGCCATTTCATTGAAGAGGTGTCAACCGATGGTTAGACAACTGAATCCCCACTATAAATTCCCTAGGGTTCACTATGATTAAAAAAGAGTAATTATAAGAACAGAGTTATATAGCTTTAAGTTATCCATTTGGTATATAATTTAAAGAGTAAATCCTCATCAGCCTCCATTGTGCTATTCTTTTTTAAGGATATTATTGCTGTGTGCAATAATTGGAAGACTCTTAGAGAAAAGAGTAAAGATCTGAGCGGGGATCTAGAGAAGAAGGAGTCACAATCCATGATAGCTGCTGAATGTGTGTTGGACCAAAGAGACTGTCACCAGGGTATCTCAGTAAAGATTGGGTCAGACAGAACAAGGTAACAAATCCTTACAATTCCAACATCACAAGTATTTAATTGGGAATACTGGCTGAGAGTTGGGCTGAAATATAAGAATTCATACTCAACTACAGATAATAGTCTTCATACTATTATTGAACAATAATCTATTCTACTATATAACATAACGAAGTGCATGAGGAAACTGAACCTGTGCAGTAAAAAGGTTACTAAAGTTGTTGCCAATAAATAATCTGAAGTAGTAAATTTTTACAAGTTGGTGCTCACTACAGGGGGTAGTTGAGTTGAAGAATTTAGAGCATGATGTCCTATAAAGATGTTTCCAATTTTGAAAATAAGTTACTGAAGGAAGTAACAAAGATAGAATGTTAGAGGATCACGTTCAGGGGCATCTACCCAGCTCAGCAATGGAGCTCTAAGTGAAGCAAAATGAAGATACTCAAGTACAGGGAAAAGGACTTGCAGCCTAGATATGGAACCATCTAGAGCTGCAAGGAAACCAGTTCCACCAGACATCTACTTGAGATGAAGAGAGTATCAGCAGGGCCAACTTGGGTTGGAATTGGGCCCGCTGGAAATAGTCCCAAGAGTCAGCAGGGCCAACTTAGGTTGAAATTGGGTCCGCTGGAAATAGTCCTGAGGAACAGCAGGATCAACTCAGGTTAAAATTGGGTCCGCTTTGAATAGTCCTGAGGAGTGAGTGTTTAGATGATGCAATGTACAAATTAAGAAGCAATTAATCCAGAGAATTGGATTATCATACCAATGAAGATACAAAAGCAAAACAGGAAATGATTAATCCAAGATAGTGGAGAAACTCGTTTTAACTCAACAACACTCAATCAATGATCAGAAGTTGCTGGAGACGAGTTCATCAAGTCAGGAGAAATTTAGATGAAGCTAATGAGGCCAGAACGTCCTGTGTAATTAAAAATGGCAATGAATGCCAAAAATCGTTTTAGGAGAAAAACAATATGGACAATTGGATGAAACTGTTGGCTAATGAGATATGAGGATCCAAAGCATCAGTTGCTGAAATAAGAGATGAAATTAGGACCTGTTGAACAAATAACTAGTCAGGATTAAAGGCCTAATATTCAAGATAATTGCCAAAAGTTGGCAAGTATAGCCTATAAGTGAAGAAACAGCGCTGCTGGTTGTATAGTGGGAAAGGTCAATACTAATCAGAAGTATTTTGCCTAAGAGAAAATAGTTGCAATTTTCCCAGCGGACCTCTGAACCATTAAATGGATATGTCCTGAGATTTTGGTCAAGTCCTAGAAGAGGACCACTGAACCAAATGAATGGTTAAATCTTAAGAGGGTAAGATCTTGAACCATGATAACTGGTAGGTTTAAGTACCTAGGACCCAAATTGAATAAAGGGGAAAAGAAAGACCTCTGAGCCTTGTTGTAGGTTGCAAGTCCCATTGAAAAAGAAAAATAAAAAAATGTATAAAAAATATATAAAATATCGATTTTTATGGTTTATGAGTTCTGGATCTAGGAAGTGACAAAAAATCCTGACAGCTGAATTGAGAAGATTCCACGATTTTGGACTCTTGACGAGATGGGATTACCGGCCAGGGTAACCAAAAGCATTAACCTATTGGTTGATCAAGAGTAGCTCGCTGATCTGTTGGAAGGCCAGCAAGAAGAGGTGCTTAAACTATTCAAAAAGTATTGGGAAGTGTTCTCTCAGGACGACCACAATTTGGGATGTGCACGAGATGTGATCCACAAGGTTGACACTGGGGAAAATTTGCCAATCAGGATGAGACCAATCTGACGATCAAAAGCTGCTGAGGCAGTAGTGGAGGATGAAATCAGCAAACTAGTAAAGCATGGGCTTCTAGTTCCGTCGTCAAGTCCCTGGGCAAGTCCAATTCTGATTGTGAAGAAAAAGGATGGATTCAACCAGGTGGTAATCGTCTACTGGAAGCTGATAAAATTTATGAAGAAGGATTTGTACCCCCTACTGAGGATTGACAATGCACTAGATAATTGGGAGAAGCAAAGTATTTATCTATGATGGATCTGATCTCAGGATATTGGAAGATCGACTTGCCAAAAGAAGACCAGAAAAAATGCGCGATTATTACCGCACAGGGGCTATACCAACTGACAAGGATGCCACAGGGTCTATGTAATGCACCTGCAATGTTTCAGAGGGCCATGGATGCGATATTGAGCTACTTTAAGTTGTCATGTGTCCTGGTATATCTGGACAATATAAACGTGTTCAGTAGGACGTTTACTGATCACCTACACCAATTGGAAGAAGTATTTAAGCGACTGTCCATGGCTAACCTGAAGATCAAGCCAAGGAAGTGCCACTTCTTTAAGAAAGTTTTGGAATATCTGGGATTCATAATCAGCTCCAGTGGATTACAGCTGCAAACCCAGAAGATAGCAGCCATAGAACGGATGGCTGTACCAAAGAGTGCCTAAGACATACAAGTGTTCCTTGGGATGATCAGATACTACAGAAGATTTATTTGTGACTTTGCCCAAATAGTGGAGACATTATTCCATTTATTGAAGGATCCAAAAAAGGATTTGTATGAAATGAAGAGGCCCAGGACTCCTTCAATGATCTATGCTGGTATTTAATAGATTTTCCAATTCTGAAATATCTGAATTCGATTGTGAGTTTATAATTCAAACCAATGCTTTGTTGACGGTGATTGGCGCCATACTAAGCCAAGTAGATGAACTTGGGGATGAACATCTGGTGGCATATGTGAGCCAACATTCTCAGCTGCTGAGAGGAACTAAACCATGATTGAGAGTGAATGCCTTGCAGTCATTTATGCATATAAGCAGTTTTGGGTGTACATCCATGGAATTCACTTTAAGGTGGTAGTGGACCACTTTTTGTTGCATTGGCTTCACAATTTGAGAGAGCCAGAAGGATGACTGGCCCGATGGGCACTTAAGCTCCAGGCTTATGATTATGAGATTGTCCACCAAGTGGGGGCTTCTCAACAGAACGCAGAAGGCTTATTATGATTACCAATGGTCCAGATGGTATACCCGCAGGCGGATGAGCTATTCCAGAGAATGGTCAATGGAAAAATTGGAGACGAACCTCAAGAAATCCTAGGTGCGCTTTGGAAAGCAATGAAAACACTGAGACTATGGACAGACAAGTATTTAAGATGATCAATGGGAAGTGGTTATTATTACCAAAGCTGTTGGAAAGAGTAGCTATAGTGCAAGCAGCTCACAAGGTTGTCGGGCATGGAGGCCTGAGAAAAATAACTAATCATATTCGCCAGTACTATTACTTTGAATCCATCAACTATGATGTCATGGATTATCTATCTCGTTGCATGGAGTGCCAGCTGTAAAAACCACATAAGAATATAACTGGATACTGACTGGTCCGCCCTGGATTTGCCTGGAACATGGTGTCCATTGATGTGATGGGACCGCTGACAGTGAGTGCAGGGGGAGTTAAGTACATTATAGTTGCCATTGACCATCTGAAGAGATGGGTCAAGACGAAGGCCCTAACGAAAGTAGACGCTACCAGTAATGTGAGGTTCATCCTGGATCAAGTAGTATACCGGCATGGATGTCTGCAGGTCCTGCTTAGCAATAATGGTACCAACTTCACGTCTCATGTGATTTCAAGATTGAACAAGATAATGGGGATCAGAGGAGTCATGTCAGTACCTTACCAGCTGGAGATGAACAGACTGGTAGAACGGGTGAATGGAACGCTGGCCATGACACTGAGGAAGCTGGTCGCAGGAAGAACTTCTGCATGGGGAACATACCTGAGTTTGGTGACGTTATTCTACAATATTAGTCATAAAAGGGCGACGGGGAAGACACCATTTGAGTTGTTGTATATGAGAAAGGCCGCTTTGCCGCCAATTTTTATTTGGTAGTGAAACCTACGGTGGGGATGAGTACCAAGCAATATTTGAACCAGCTGATGAATATTCTGATCAATATAAAATTGCAAGCATTTGATACAACTTTGAAGAAATGGATATGAGCAAAATTGATGGACAATAAGAACTAACCAGCTTTAGCAGAATTTCAAATAGGGTAAAGAGTTGCCTATTGTGATAAGCATGGTTTCAGAAGAAAAAACAAACTAGACGAATTGTGGTTGGGTCCATTTGAAGTGATTGCCAAGATGGTGACTGATGCCTACTCCATCAAGAATCTCTTGGATGGAAGAGTTGTGAATCGAGTCCACACTAAGTATCTGAAGCAATGGATCAATGAAAAAAATAAAAGAGTTCCTGAAGGACAGATGAACCATTAAGTTAATCATGTACTGATTATTAGGTCAAGTCCAAAAAAGGACCTCTGAACCAATCTAAATGGTTAAGTCCGAAAAAAGGACCTCTGAACTATAGAAAACTGGTAGGTTTAAGTACTTAGGACCCAGTTTGGGGAAAAATTAAAAAGATGAACTGTTGAACTGAAACAAGGTCAATTCCCATGGAGAAAAGAAGAATAAAAATAAAAGATTGATAAAAGATATTGGGAAAAAGATTATAAACTGCATAGAGAAAAAACTGATATAACTTAATAAATTTTATTTTTTATTAATTGTCCTTGATACAGGGATGATTCCGCCTATGTCACCTCTTGGGGGAGGGAGGATGGATCGTGGTAGGAATGAACAGCTTTTTAAAATTGATGTGAGATTGGATGCTAGCGAGGGATAGACCTACACAAAACCACGTTCTTTGAGTAGATGCAGAGCTCTGCAAGAAAGCGACTAGGAGAAGGGAAATTGATATGTCAGATGAAGCCAATCATGAAACCCTGGAGCGAGGAGGAAAGCAACAGTATAAGAAGAGGCAATT
This sequence comes from Massospora cicadina, assembly GCA_022478985.1. NCBI lineage: Eukaryota > Fungi > Entomophthoromycota > Entomophthoromycetes > Entomophthorales > Entomophthoraceae > Massospora > Massospora cicadina. Next base: position 13,457 of record JAKSZP010017384.1, read on the forward strand.
GGTGAATAACCCCAAGTAATCCTGATACAGTACTAGAGCCAGAAGATTAGTCTTGAATGCATGAAGATGGGCTTCATCAAGAACACTGGACGTATGGGCCAGCAATGAACAAGGGATGCTTGATGGGGGTTGCCAAATCATGCCCTCTATCAACGCCATCAGTGGAAGATACCAATGGGAAGCGCCGGTGAAGAGATAGTCATTCAGGGAACAAATGGCATCCTGCAAGCAATAACTATGGGCTTCTTGGAAGCTAAAGCTGAATGAGCAGTGAAACCTGGGCAAGGCTGGAAGCTTCGTGGACCAACTTCAAACTTGGTCAGCAAAGCAAAAAACATAAGTGGCAGTATCCCTATCCAGGATGTTATCAAGATTATAGGGATTTAGCGCTAGGGACAAAGCCTCGTGACTTGGGCCCAGAGTTCAGTGTAGGGGAGCTCAAAGTGAATACTGTTACCAATGGTGATCTTGGTAGCCAGAACAGTGGGTTTGTAATATTGTCTAAGTCAGAAGAGGAACTCAGGAAGCAGGTCCAACCTGGCAAGAAATGAGCAATCAAGAGCAAACGGCATAATATCCAGAGCATCTATGAAGGTCAGTGATTCAGCGAAAGGAGCTGAATCCAGGAGAGTTTTAAAATCCAACTCTGGATTTGACGGCAGAGGAAGATTTGTCCAATAGTTGCCCAAAAGATTAGCAAGCCTGGTTTTGGTGGGATTAGTTACCATTTCCAGTAATTTGACAGAAGGACTAGCCACTGGCGCCAGACTAGGCATATGAGTTCTGGAAGGACCATAGAAGAGGTTCCGCTGAGCATCCTGACTCATCTTTTGGAAGAGCCGGAGGTCTTGATCAGACAAACTATTCAGAAGCTGCTGGTATCGCAACTCAGAATTTGACATATGAGCTGGATGAGAGAGGTGATGTTGGACTTATATGGAAGTTGACATTATGCACTATACAATACATTAAGCTCCAATTTCAGAGAATTTATATCAAAATTAATGAGATAAGCTCTCCAAGGGAAGAATTAGGAATGACTTTAGACAGGAGGTTATGATAAAAATAAACAGGGTGAATAAAAATAAGTATATTTAATTGAACCATGAAACAAACATTGATGGCAAGAGTCAACTGTTTAGGATGAGGAGAAAATCAGGAAATCAAGGATGCCAGAACAAGAATCCTGAATATGACAGCGTGTCATATGCCCTGATGGGGGAAAACTGGATCCTGGGACTAATATCATGATGAGTAAATTGATCAGCCTAGCACAACAGTAGCTCTTGGGTAAGCACTCTGAGAAGGCGGTAGTGAGGAGGAAGAGGAAGAGCGCCATATGCCAAAGGTTATCCTGAGCAGCGTTGAGTATTGATGAGTGTACTCCGCTTGAACCAATGAAGTATTTGACCAAGTGTCTGAAGCAGTGTTCTCATGCCTCAGTCCTTTTCTCGCTGAAAATCTAGGCAAGAGGGGGCTGTGTTGGGATTTTTGCCCATATTCCCAGCCTGCTAGATTACCTGGAATCGCTAGGGGATAATTCCCTAGGGCAAAGTGAATTGGAAATCTGTTGGCCCAAGTTTCAGAGTAACTATGTTTGGGGATTTTGGGATATTCAACTGGTTTTATCCGTTGAGGATTGATCCAGACGATTACTTAAGATCTCATTGGGTGGAGTTGCTGACGAAATAGGGGCATCCAATAGTGATTAACTATCAGGTGTACCAATTAGGATTGGTCGGGTTTCATCACCAAATTATTGGGAATGAATAGCAAGTTGCGAGGTGAGTGATGCTTCCTGAAACTAGCGAATCAATCAGTTGGTGCGTGACCAGCCTTAATGGGTAATAAGTCCCATTACCCAAGCAGTTGCTAGCCAATTATGGTTGGTTCGCTTAGATCAAGAGGAAAACGTTAGGGACACATTTTCCAACTCTTTCCATTTAGGTCTCAAGGATGTCCAATGACAGAATACTAGCCAGGATGGGGAAGACCATCACTGCTGAGATGAGATGGGTGATTTAATGGCAATGGCTGCTATTTCATTGAAGAGGTGTCAACTGAGGGTTAGACAACTGAATCCCCATTATAAATTCCCTAAAGTTCACTATGTCTAAAAAAGGAGTAACTATGAGAACAGAGTTATATAGCTCTAAGTTATTCATTTGGGATATAGTTTAGAGAGTAAACTCTCATCAGCTTCCATTGTGCTATTCTTTCTCAAGGATATTATTGCTGTGTGCAATAATTGGAAGACTCTTAGAGAAAAGAGTAAGTATCTGAGCGGGGATCTAGAGAAGAAGGTGCCACAATCTGAGAAAGCTGCCAACTGTGTGTTGGACCAAAGAGACTGTCACCAGGGTATCTCAGCAAAGATTGGGTTGGACAGAACAAGGGAACAAATCCCTACAATTACAACATCACAAGTATTTAATTGGAAATACTGGCCAAGCGTTGGGCTGAAGTATAAGAATTAATACTCAACTACAGATAATAGTCTTCATTTCTATTGAACAATAATCTATTCTACTATACAACGCGACAAAGCGAATGAGGAAACTGAACCTTTGCAGTAAAAAGTTTACTAGGGTTGTTACCAATAAATAACCTGAAGTAGTAAATTTATGCACTTGGGCACTAACTTAGGGAGCACTGTTGACGCTCCATATTGAACGGAAGTACAGAAACATTCGCCAAATGCTTATAAGGCCTGCTATTGGTATGCTCAGTGTAACTGGTACTTTTTGCTGGGGTGCATTAAGCTGACTCTGGTAGTTTGGCATCTCCAGTGGGTGACTGGTTGTCAGCACTAGGCATTTTTACCAATAGTTTGCATTCTGCCTTCTTACCCAATTTTTGCTTGGTTGGATTAAATTCCATGTAATTTAGTTTCAGGTGGTGGTGGCCTTTCTAGGATGACTTTGTGGGCCAACTTTTTTGCCAGTGCTCATTCTCCAAAACCGCCTAATCCCTTGTGATGGGCAGGGTGCAACTGGGTCAGGGCCCACCCCCTCTCTCATTTTGTATACCTTGGGGTTGGGGTTCATGAAGGGGTGCATCAACTGCTTTAGGTTTCTTAGCCGCTTCCCTCTCCCATGCTTCCTTATGGTCAACATTCAGCTTCTTTTGCTGATGTTTCATGCCTGCAACCTCCATAAGGTTCCACGGGATCCATTCCTTGTCTGGGATGAAGGAAGGTCTGCCCTGACCTTGGTGACTCCGCTGACAGGATAATAGTCAATTATCTTAGGCATTTTCTCCTTCTTGTGATAGCACTGAGCCATCATGTGGCCTGTCTGATAGCAGAACTGGCATACCTACTTGACATCATACTGTTCTACACATATGATTTGGATGAGACTGGGAAAGCGGGTAAATCAAGGAAAGGCGATTTTATTTATTTTATCCAAGAATTCAGTTCATAGAGTGCCTCCATAGTGTGAGGGCGAAAAGACTTAGAAATATAATAGCCACCATCCTGTCTTAACTCTTGAACCTCCCCATAATATGAGAGGCCAGTGTGGATCGCCTCATAGACCCATTCCCTTTCACGATCCATTGGCAGGTTTTAAAATTTAACCCGCTGGGCGGTTTGGTTTAATAACGGTGTTGAAAAGTGGTCGTAGCACATGTTCATAGGGTATTACTTAACTTAAATAACTTCTTTGTTTGACACCAGAGAACACGAATATGAGCCAATCATGGTTCAGTTAAAACTTGATTGTTGTTCCCTACAATATCTAGGCTCTTTTATCCTAATAGACTAAAACCTAATTAGTAGTAAAAGCTAGTATACCAAGAACAAGATATCTTATTTAGAGAAATAATCTTATAAATATATAGTATTTTGGCACCTTATTGCCAACCTATTAGAATTTTCAGCATTTGTTGCTTTGGAATAGCTTTGCACTCATTGAACTGCTTCTTTGGCATGTTAATGTTGGAACTTCCTTTGACTCAATTTCCTAGGCTAGGCGTTCCTGCCCTCAATCTTATAAACTATTGGGTATTATCCTCAACAAATAAGAAAGTCTTAATCATCAAATTAATCTTAGATATTAACTCAAAGCTCCCTCCCCTTGGAAGCCCACAACCATCAATACTAGTAGATTATATTGGGGCTCATCTATAACCAATCCACTGGTTCTGGAACACATTGGAAAAGCATAATCTGGTTAAATTCCTAGAATACAGGTCAGTTTAATTCACAGGTATACATCTATATATTGGGGTTTGACTTCAAGTAGTTTTTTTGGTTAAGCTCACCTGGGATCTCAGTGTTAATGTACTCACATTTGGGCACCCAATGATGTTCAAAGTTGCCCCCATAAAGACCTCGTTAAGCTCTTGGTAAACTGATATTATCTTTTTTTATCACTAGTGGTGCCCAACCCAAAAGGGGGAGTCACCACGCATCGTAGAGTGATATTATTAAGTCATACCAATTCTTCTCTTCCACCAGCTGCAGGTGGATATGGATAGTGTTTTTTAGGTATGACTTAGGTGCCTGTTGATTCATAAATCCCGCACTGATAAGCTGGCAAATGTGTTAATGTGGCTCCCAGCACCATTCCACAAATTTTCATTGGACCAGCTGCCACGGTGCTGTATAACTTGTTTTTTTAGGTGGGCTTAGGGGCATCTGATTGGGGTTTCCCTTCATTATTCAGCTAAGCGATTTGTCAAGACTGAACTCCCAGTTTAAGGATGCTTTGACCTGGCATATGTTAATACCACTGTGGTTAATATTCTTGACCATTAATGCTATAATATAAGATTTCCAGTTAAAGCATCAGTTGGCGAGAATCTCATATGGTACCAGTGAGGGCAGCTTCAGGACTACACGTCAGATGGAGGTATTGTTGAAGAACTTTTAGCATGATCTAGTTCTTCTTGCACCAGTCCTTCACCATTATGCTGTTCCTGCTGTCAAGAGAGTGTCTGTAACTCTCTCGTTCCCAGCAAGGTGATGTGGGATGCAAACCCACATTGCTAGGGAACTAGCCGTTAAGAAAAAAGGGTAAGAAGACACCTCGAATGGTGCCTGTGCCAAAAGTACCCCAGGCCAGAGTTTAGAATGCAACGTATAAGACCAGGTAAGATAGAGACATAACAAATTGAGTGGACCCCAGAGGGGAGTCCATAATCAAGTGTAGCTTGGCGTCAGGGAGCTTGGGTGCCTCGATCTGGAGGGGACCTGGGCGACCCAAGGGAGCACCTGGTATTTTGGTAAATTGAAATATAAGGTAGTGGCCCACATAGTTGGAGACCTCCCCAAAGAGGTCCACCACCAGGTTAGCTCAAGAAACCATAAGTAAAACGTAAAAAAAGGGTATTTTAAATAAGAAAAGTCGACCAACAAGGAATGTTGGTCACAAAAACATATTTAAAGTGGGCCAGGGAAATTCAGGTTCTGCGGAAGTGCGCCCAAGCCTTGACGCTCCAATAAACAGATGCTTCCATCCGTTTTAGTAAGATACACCAAAAGTGCCTTCACTTGAGTAAACAATTGAAGCCGTATTTTACCTGAGCTTAAAATTTTATAGCTAGAGCGGGACTTGAACCCTTGCTCTCCAACCAAGTGAATTGAAGCATCTTTGTTTATAACATAAATCATTCGTTTTAGGGGCTGAGCTGAGATAAGAGGCTGGGCGTTTTGGACCCCATTAGCACCAACCTGGGCATGCTTGGCTTGCACCCAGCGTTGATCTAAGGTGTGTTTTAGGTCAGGAAGAGCCTGAAGTTTCACCTTCAGGGCCTCCTGTCACCCATCCTTATCTCTAGCATCTGTTCCTACTATAATGTCATCCAACCATGACACCTGCCCCCATCATCGAATACACTTGATATTTATTTTAAAAAGTCTTCTTCACTACACTTGAATGCTTCCGTGGGAAGAAAGCATTTAGCGGCATAGGGAGTGGCAACAGATAGTTTCAGGAATGACTAATTCCAGTCACAGATGGTCTCAATCCTAATTCCCATCTGGAGCCAATCTCACCCAAAGTTGGGTGTCATGAACCCCCTCATCACCATTGCTGCTTGTGGAGAAATCACATGTTACATCCACTGCGGGAGGTTTTGGGGATTAACCCCACTGCATCCCAATTGGCCTCCTCAGCAAGTGTGGCGAAATCCCACCAGATTTTCCTTTTTACAATGGGAAAGTACGTCCACAGAGGGTTTCATAAAGTGACTTAGTTATCCTAAAGTCCATCCACTCTTGAACCAGCTTGATATTGACGCTGATTTGGAACCAATATTTCATTTTTAATAGAGTGAACCCATTCACACACCATTTGATGGCTTCTTCTGGTAACCAATCCTGAAGCGCCTCCACACTAATGCCTATTCCTTTGTCCAACCTGCCTTCAACAGGTTGGATGCAATCACTGGCAAAATATGGGTATACAACCAATGTAAGGCTTTAGCAGCCTTGAACCTGGCCAAAATACATGGCTGAATCTCCTCGGGGGAGAGTATGGTGTTATACCATTCCAGTGCTAATTAAACTGTAAGGGCGTGGCGAGTCCATTTGAGGATGGTTGAAATGTTTGAAAATCATTTAAACATAAGTGGTAAGTTCCTTTAGTAGGAGCCCTGAACTCCTGACAGCCTGGGCGAAATTTTCTATAATCTGTATTTGGTGTACTCCATCGCATTATGGAGACTGATGCCTGCTTCTATCCAGGCTTTTGCATATATGGGATTCAGAACCTTGTGAACAGCGGCCTCTATGGTTTGGCGGTTGAGCAGAAGTTTCATCCGCATAAGCTCATCTTCAGCATGAACCCACTGATGATTTAAAACTGCTGCCATGTCCAGTTAGATTTGGGTATTTAGACATTGTTTGGTGGCCCGGTGGAAAACTTATGGTCTCTCCAAATGGCAGCAATGGTGGGCATAAGGTTTTCATAATCCACTGAATCGCCATATAATACAGGAGCTAAAGTGCCTCCCATTACTTGATATCATGGGAGGACACCCTGCAATGCATGAGCATATCCTTTTGCATGGGCATATAATTTTTGGGCGCCCTGGATGATAGCTTAACTGAGGCGGCAGTGTTGGATCCCTCTGTCAAGATCTTTAATTTTTCTGATGAACTAGCTTGGTAGTCTGATCCATTGGACTCAGTTCCTGACACTACTGTTACCCCACTGGGGTCAAGGATTGATGTATCAGGTGAGTCAGCAGTATAAATTTGGGTGGGTATAGTCCCCTTTACTGACTGAAGTTTGTCAGGGATTCGGCCAAACGATTTTGTTGGGTGAGCAGGTTGGTTTTTACAAGGATTGTCCCTGACATGACTAAAGATTTGTTGGGGATTTGACACATAAAATTTGTCAAGCTCTACAAGTAAATTGTGTCAGATTTGAATCCTAATGTGACTGTAACTTTGTCAATTTTTTGGACAGCGCTTTTGGAGTGTGACTATAAGCGCAGCCAGGTTGATTTACACTGGGGAATATTCTCAAGACTAATAGAACTTTTTTGCTGTGCCTCCAGAGCTCTCTTTGGTAATTTTAATGACCTTACTAGGGACAGAAAACTTTGAAGATATTGCTGGGGAGTTCTTGCGTCCCAGACGGGCTGTGTTATTTGTCTCTAGGGTTTGTGCCTCCATTGGCAACGTTTTAAAATTAGTAGGAACAGGATATGCTGAGGATGTTGCCAATTCACTCTGATGCAATCAAGTACCATCTCTGACAGCGCCATGGGCGTCGGTGGCAGGAAGTTATCTGGCTAAGGAACTTTCCATGTTGGCATGCTTACTAAAGGTTTTATTTATTAAATTGTGCACTGCTTAGGCTCAGTAGGAGGTGTTGTTTCATTTTGAGGTGATTGGTTTATGTTGCCAATATCCATGTAGTTGAGTCAGCGAAAATTATCCAGCAAAGTTATTCTCCATCGCGGCATACTTTGTAATGAATATATAAAAAACTGTTGGAGCATAAGAAGGTCTTTCATTCTTTGAGCTTAGCTTTAATGGGCAGAGAGTCCTAATTTCGCTATAGTTGGTAACTGTGGGGTACTGCTATATAAGCAAAGTAACAAACTAGCAGGCAGGATTTTCTCTCTGATCTTGTTCAGGCACTTTTTGATTCAAGAAAGTGGTCTTAGCGAAAGAAAGGTGTTTCCTTTGGATGCTACATTTAGATCAAGTTACAAATCTCTTTAAAGCTTATAAAAGTCCAATCTGTCTTCAGAGCCCTTACCTAGTTAGGAGATCTGAGACATATTCTGGGATGCGTTGGGTTAAGCATCACTTTTAGTTTTTTCACCCAAACAATTTGTATATAGTGTTAGATAGTATAAATTATGTTGTAAAAATCATTGATTGACTATAATCTAAAGCTACAAGTCAAAGCTCCCCAGTAAGGATACTGTCACGGAGCCAGCTAATAAAGTTATTATTAGCCTGCCAGTTGGGGTGAATGAACACCCAGAAGGTAAACCAAAAATGCCAGAGGCATAGACATCCATATGACCTAATATTTTGACTTGTAGTAGAATTATTGTGGGATGGCGGCTAACAATCGCTGTTACTAGTATACCTATTAAAAGCCAAGATGTAGCTGCAATAGAGACCACATATTCTTCCAGTATCTTTCTTTTGGGCCTACAGGAGCCTCAGGTATGTACTGGTAGCATGGGTTGCTGAGCGCATAAAGAAATCTCAAAACTTTATCCATTGAAGGGATAGCATCTCCAAAGCAATGATATGTCCTTATGCCATAAAGCATTCAGAATTAGGGACATCCCCAGGAGGCTACTGAAATAGTATTCTCATTTGAGGAACAAGGTCAGCAACATCATAAGGGTAGCTACTATGGACCAGTTGTTGCATAGACTAGGGAGCATGGTACCTATCAAGAGCAGCTAGTAATACAGAAATAATTTAATCTGGGAAAATTTTGGGCAGAAGTTTTGTTTATTGAACATTCTAAGAAAATTGACTGACAACTTTACCTGTGGGGGATGGTTTTCTTAAGTGCTGGGGATTGGGGATTAATATAATTTTCATGGAACAAGGACAATGAGATCACAATTGATTTCAGCAGATTGAGATTTACAACTATTTTGATGCCAGATCAATCTCATTCTGGACAGCCAACTCTCACTCTAATTTTGCCACCAAATTTTCCCTCCAAGCATATTACTGTTTAATGGATCAAAGAAGCTTAATATGGTGGGTGATTAGATGCACCCATGGCCATGCCACATAAGGGAGATACCATTGGGTATCAAATATATGTAATGCTCTTGATCCTGCAAGGGCTGGGCCCAACTGCTCCAGCAAAATGGGAGCACATTGAAGGGTTTTAAACCTGATTGCACCACAGATGGCTCGATTCTGCTGCACCCCAATTTATTAATTTAATGCCCCCCTCATGGGGACCTGAGATTGCTGAGAAGGAGAAATGCCCATACTATCCCGCTGGTAATGGCCTCTTACCGCCGCCACCTCCATATAAACCCTCCTGATCTTCTACACCAACACTTGGGTAGTGAGATAAGAAGGAAAGGGGAAACTTTGAGGGGGTATGTCATCACCCACCTCTCATCCACCACATGGGCCAAAATTTTTCCTGGGTTACAAGGTGGATGGGCACCTTCTTCCACACCTTTTTTGTGCGAAATGGAAACTCTCTCGCAGTTGTGGTCAGGGGGTGCTCCACTGGACTTACATTATGCTTTTTTCATAGAACAAGTGGAGCACCACCACTGGTAACTTGAGCGAGTGAGACATCTTTATGGGCTTCTGGAAGCTTAATAGCCAAGAGCATGTCAATCTTTGGGGGGGAGCGTCAGGGTGCAAGGTCTGAAAGGCCTCCACCAACTTACCACAATCTGGTACAGTCACAGGCGCCGTCCATGCTATTCTCATATACCAGGAATCTTTTCCAGGCCACAAAGTACTGGACCAATTGATGAGATTTCTGGGAAGCCAAGTTTGCCTCGACCTCAGTCTCTTCAGATCCCTCAAACTTAATTTTCTCTGGCACCTCTGGGTCCTTTCCCTTAAGCAGGTTAACCAAAAAGTTAGAAACAGGGTTCTGTTTTCAGTGATCTAGTAGCGTCACCTGAATTCACCAATGTCCAGATCTTCTTCCGCCACATGTGGCCTGGAGCACTTTATTGCAAATTTCCAAGAGGGCACCTGCATCCACAGATGGTGCGTGTCCAACATGTCAGAGTACCCCACCATGATTACATGAGCTGGGAAACATTTTCAGCCCACGAAACCCTTTTAATCACTGATGGCTTTGATCAGGTGCTCCCTAACTAGGGATTGGGCAATCTGAATATGATGCATGTGGTCCACCACGACCAGAAACTCCAGGAAAAGGCAAGGGCCAATAAAAAATTGCAGGGTTATACCTAACATGCTCTCATACAGAAAGAAACCAGTAGATGCACGAGTGCCACTATTATATGCAAATTGGGCAATTGAAGGTCATAAGGCCATGTTTTCTGCATGGCAGTGTTGTAACAGAAAAATTACTGTTCAATAATTTGGTTACCTTACTATTAAAGACCATCTGACTGAATATGATATGCAGTTGAGCGGCATGTCTTAATCTTAAAAATAGCCAAGTGTTTGGTCCAAAACATTCTAACTAAGGTATCCAGTCACTCACAATCTCCTGAGGCAACCCAAACATTGAGAATAAATGCTGCATAAAGAGCCATGCTATCTCCTTGGAGATTATGGCTGGTGAACATGGGTAAAGAGTAAAAACTTGTAAAGCTGCCCACAACCACCATAACTGCAGTAAACCCATTGGAGCTGGGAGGCTCAACAATGAAATTAATTTTACTCGAGAACCACGGCCCTTCACCTGCTGCGGGGTATGAAGAAAACCCTTTTTATCATTTCTATCTGATTTAGCCTGCAAGAACATCACACAATTAGTGATCCATGCTGAGATACCCTTGGAGATACCTGGTAAGTTGTACCTCCGCTTAACTAAATTGAGACATTTTTTATTTCCTGGGTTGCCAACCACCGGGGTATTGTGGTGAGCCCAAATGACTTAATCATGGATTTGAGGCGGAATCCACAGCCTTGAACTGATATAAATTACCCCCTCCGCCAACAAAAATTTGGTCCATGTATGTGTCAGAAGTATTATCTGTCCAACAACTTTAGCCCCTCCAAGCAGGCCATTTGACCCACTAATACCCAAGAGATCAGAGGCACGTCCAGGTCCCAATTAACCACCAAAATTGTGATTTTACCAATTTCTAAGATCTGAGATGGCAGAATTACTATCATTAGCTCTTACTCATCTGTATCTACCTGACTCAACACCAGGTTGTGACTCATTAAGTTGGGAAGGACATTCAAAGCCCCTTTCATGAATTTTTATCTAAAGTTAAAACTGCAAAGGTCCTGATACGTCTGGGGCCTGGCAATGCAACAGCTTATGAAGTTTTGGAAATACATTAGGCATGATGATCCATTTGTACAGTCAACTCATGCTTCACACCATTAAGAAGGTACCACCAGTGGGTAAGAGACCATGCCACAGCAGCTAATTCCTTATTATAGATGTCTCAGGATTGTTCAGATGAGATGAATTTGCGCAAGAAGTAGGCATGTCAGGGTTCTCCCTTAATTGAGGGGAAGCCCCAACTAGGGGTTGTGACCTGCCTATGGGCAGATGCCAGATTGGGCTCCCTATTAACTTGGGTAAGCCTGATCTGAAGTATCAGGGATCAACCCCAATAAAAAATTATAAATTAATAATCATAAATTTGGCACCAGCGACTAATGCTGAGGATGCCAAACAATCAATTGGGCTGTGGGGAATTACCATCTGATGTTGACCCAATCAAGGTACCCTTTTGGGAGCAGTGGTGACTAATGCTGAGGATGCCAAACAATCAATTAGGCTGTGGGGAATTACCATCTGATGTTGACCCAATCAAGGTACCCTTTTGGGAGCAGTGGTGACTAATGATGAGGATGCTCCCACTCCCCCATGTGTTGGGTTTTTGCCCATATTCCAGCCTGCTAGATTACCTGGTGTCACTAGGGGAAAATACCTAAGGCGAAGTGAATTGGAAATTGGTTGGCCCAAGCTTTGGAGAAACTATATTTGGGAGATTTTGGGATATTCACCTGGTCATATCCATCAGGGGTTGATCCATTTGAATACCTAAGATCTCATTGGGCAGAGTGGCCAACGAAATAGGGGCATCTGATAGTGATTAACTATCAGGTGTACTGATTGGGATTAGTCAGGTTTCATCACCAATTGATTGGGAATGAATAGTGAGTTGCAAGGCGAGTGATGCCGCCTGCAACTAGCAAATCAGTTGGTTGGTGCATGACCAGCCTTAATTAGTAATAAGTCTTTTACCTAAGCGGGTCGCTAGCCAATTATGGTTGGTTCACTTGGATTGATAGGAAAACGTTAGGGACACGTTTTCTGACTCTTTTTCATTTGAGGTATCAAGGATGTCCAATGATGGAATCCTAGCCAGGATGGGGAAGACCATCGCTGCTGAGATGAGGAAGGGTGATTCAATGGCAACGGCTGCCATTTCATTGAAGATTTGTCAACCAAGGGTTAGACAGCTGGATCCCCTACTATATAATTCCCTAGGATTCACTATAATAAAAAGCATCATTTAGAAAAACATTATTATTATTATAATCAACAGTAATATTGTCAATTCGGTGTAAAAGTTAGACTATCAGCTTCCATTGTGACATTCCATATCAAGGATATTATTGAAGAAGGAAATAATTGAAAGGCTCTCATAGAGAAGAGCAGAGATCCGAGGGGGGATCTAGAGACAAAGGGAACCACAATCAGGGATAGCTGCCGACTGTGTGCTGGGCTGAGAGAGACTGTCACCAGGGTCTTTAATGAAGATTGGGTGGACAGAAATATAGGGAGCAAATCCCTATGAGTATGACTTACAGAGTATTTAATCAGAATTACTGGCCAAAGTGTATGGCCGAATAATAGTTCAATCTCAACTATGGATAATAGTCTCCATACTATTAATCATTAATACATTCTATATAACGTGATGAAGTGCATGAGGGAATTGAACCTGTGCATTAAAACTGGTTACTGGGTTGACGGCCAATAATCAACCATTAGAGTAAATTTTTACACCATGTATTATTTATTTATTTATTTATTAATCTATTTATATTCCCTTAGCTTTGGCAATCAATTCCTAATACACCCATTCCTGATCCATTTAGGTTCTATAAATACCTTGAGGATCATTTTTAAATCACCATTTCTTACAATTTCCTTTCCATTTTTAGCTTTACCTAAGGCCTCAATGGCCTATTAACTCGCTGGGGGCTTCAGGCCTCTGAATACTAGGGGCTGAGTAGGAGATCCTCCCCCAAAGTTCTGACAGTATTGCTCACTACAGGGGACACCTGTACACCGCAAACATCATTAAAAAGGGAGGTTTCAACCATGAGTAACCCTCCCACTTTTCCTCTTCACATAGAATCCCGTTTAGTTGCTCTGGAAAACAACTAACAAGCGCTCTATCCTGACTCAATGAACTTGAGCAGCTCTCTCTAAAACCATATTTTAAAGACAAGTATATACCTGGCGAAGGGATTGTTGCTACTTTTTCGAACAGTTATGAAGCTTCCATAGATGGTGCAACAGACAAGCAAAAAGTGCAACACATCCTTCCTTGCTTAAGCCGCTTAGCACAAGAGATGATAAACCCTTACCTGAACCCCTTGTACACCTGGTCAGAGGTGAAGGAGGCTCTTCTAACTGAATCTGGATCCAAGAAGAGTATACACATATAAAACAGGCCTTTATGCGCCTTAGAATGTATGAGGGTGAATCGCCCATTGCCTTTGCTGAACGCTTTTATCTTGTCGCGTAAAGGTTATCAACCTCTAACATGCTCACCCTTGATGATTATATCGATGCCCTGTTAACTGGGTTATCTTCTCAGACCTCTCTAGCTAGGAATATCATCTCTGTAAATCGCTACTTTAAAACCATCTTCGACATCAAAGAAGCTTTGCTAGATGTGACCAAATATCATTAATGTGCCACAATAGATGAAGCTGAGGTGAACCCTTCAGCTCTAATCATTGAGGAGTTTCCACCTGTTGAACAGTCGTTAGTGAGCCCACCTGTGTCTATCTTTCCTGTGAAACCTGCTTCCTCAATGCGACTTAAAAAAGTTATCACTCCTTCTGATGATTCAGCACCCTGTAAGGTAGCTAATACCATACTCTCGTATAAGCGCCTCAAAGCCTCTGTGCCTTTCCTTCCAGCCAAGCTGGTAGAAGAGGCCCCTAAGGCTACCCAATCTTCTGTGGCCGTCACCCCTACCTCCATCGTGGCCTTGCCCGTTGTTGAGAATAACCTTGGGGAGGAATCTGAGGGGGGTACAATGATGTTGGTTACTACATATTGGGAGCCCCTGCAGAAATAGAAGCGCCTGATCATTTGAATGCTAGAGGAGTAGACAAGACTACCAACCTGAGGAAACGTACCTCAGACAAATTCTAGGGTGTCCAAAAGCTATTGACACTGCTAGCGATGGTGACCAATTTTTAGCTGGCTTGATTCGACCTCTTCAGCGGGTTCATCCCATAAAATCTATCATGGATAAATACCCTGAGACTGCCAAAAAATTAACCTCCACCTTCTGGCTCAAGGAGGTCTTAGCTTTGTCGCCCAACCTTAGAGGAACAAACACTAAGGTTGAAGTGGTCATTCAAAAGGTCCAAATACTGGCTATCCTGGATACTTGCTTCCCAGTTAACGTGATCTCCAAAAAGCTTATTAAGAAGATTAAGTTTAGCGCCTGACTTGGAGTACACACAAGAATTTAGAACTGCTGGCCCCAATAATACCCATGCTATCAGGGCATACTATTTCCTTCCTATTCAAATTGAGAAACTTATTTTACCAGCTCCTGATGTGGCTTTGGACAACAATGCATATGATATGCTCATTGGCACTCAGTTTATGATTGAAACTGAGGGATAAATCAACATAAAGCAAGGTTTCTCTCGTTAATTAACTATAAAGTTCCTTTGGTATTATCTAATTAAGAACCCAGAAAGCATGAATACTCTTGACTGGTTGAATACCCCTTCGCAGCTATAACTCTATCTTATTCCACTTCTGGGAACAACACAAAGATATTGCCCAATTCAGTGGATGCTAAAGAAGGCATCCCTTTATATTCTGCATATGAGGTCTTGATTAAGCCTGGTAAACAACGAGTGGTTGACACAAAAATCACGCTTCAAATCCCACACCACTGTTTGTTACACCTCATAAGTATTGAGGGAGTTAGTCCTGTAGAGCCTTGGGTATTGCCTGGCATTACTGACTCAGCTTACCAGAGGCCCATTACTTTGCTGTTAAGGAACCTCACCTTAAAGGACATAGTTTGTAAAAAACAACAGGAGACTGGCCGAGGCTTGCTAGTTCCTGTGGAGGAAATTGAACAAATTCACTCCATTGATTCTATGATGGATATGGGCCTGACAACGGATAACCTGGTATGTACCTTACCCAACGTCCATATCTTGGATGAGCTGACCCCAGATGATATGGAAAAAGTTCACACTCTCCTTGACGACTATAGCGATATATTTTTAAAATCTGATAATGACTATGGCCACATGAAGGGCTGGTGCCACTCCATAGATGTGGGTGATGTTAATCCTATTGGATCAAAACCTTACCGCAAATCAAAGGTGGAAGAACAGCAAATGAGGACAGAGCTTCAGCAGTTACTAGACGCTGGATTGCTAGTTCCTTCACAAAGCCCTTGGTCTTCCCCCCTTTTGCTAATAAAAAAAAAGAAGGTCGTTGGATAGTCATGGACTACCACAAGTTAAATAACCTCACAATAAAAGGATAGCTATCCTCTCCCTTGCATTGACGACGCCTTGGCCCAATCTCTGGCTCTAATTTATTTTCTGCCATGGACTTAGATAGCGGCTATTGGCAAATGGATCTCTCCCCTGAAGACCAGGAGAAATATACTCTCATTTGTAGTGAGGGTCTCTTCCAACCAACCCAATTACCTCAAGGGTTGTGCAACGAGCCTGCAACTTTCCAGCGGGTGATGGATCATATCATGCAGGACTTGAAATTAAGTTACATCATCATTTACCTCGATGACATCACAGTATTTTCAAAAGCTTTTAACGAGCATCTTGATCACCTGAAGGAGGTGTTTCAACAAGCACAAAATTGAATATCAAGTTAAAACCCTCAAAGTGTACTTTCTTTCAAAAGAAACTGGATTTCCTCGGCCATTCCATTTCACAAAAGAGAATTTAACCAATCCAAGATAAGGTTGAAGAGCTCTCAAAAATGCCTCCCCCTAAAAATTTAAGGGATATTAAGGTATTTTTAGGGATGATGGGATATTACCATCAAATCATCCCTAAGTTTGCCAAACTCAGTGAGCCTCTTGTCAGCCTATTAACCAAGAACACTCCTTTTAGTGTGGTGCATAACAGAAGGCTTCTTTTGAGACGCTGAAACAACTGCTGCAACAACGGCCTATCCTACAGCACCCTGATTATAATAAACCCTTCATCTTAATCACTGATGCTTCAGACTATGTCGTTGGGGCCATCTTAGCCCAGTTAGATGAAAACGGAGTAGATCAGCCTGTCTCATACTTTAGCAAGATGCTGTTAAAGGCTGAACGTAACTACAGTGTCACGGAGAAGGAGTGTCTTGCTGTTCTGTTAGCTGTAAAGCACTACCTCTCTTTCCTATATGGAACTACCTTCACTGTGGTTACTGACCACGCATCCCTAGAATGGTTACAGAATATTAAAGATCCTACTGGTCGGCTATCTCGCTGGGCTCTAAAGCTCCAGCCTTATGACATGAAGATTGAACACCGCGCTGGAACCCGTCACTTGAACGTTGATGGGTTGACTCAACTACTAGTCCTTCACTTGGATAATAGTAAATTGGAGAGATTAAATGACCTCTTAATGACCCCCAATAAATGGGAGGATGAAGATGAGACCGTTAAGAAGATGTTAGCCCGGCACTCCTATAACTCTAGAGTTGAAGATGTGAAGTTGTATAAGCAGGTGGGGACAAAATAGCTGCCTTACCTTCAGCTCTCAGAACGTGTACATGATATCCTAGAAGCTCAATACACTCTAGGTCATGGAGGGTCCAAGAAAACTTATCAGTGGATTAAGGATCAATTTTTTGGGATGAAATGATGGAATATATCGTTGATGTCTTGGAAGCCTGACTTACTTGCAAGAATCAATATGGTATCAAGACTAGGTATCAGTATCAACCAACTACCCCTCAACAACCGTTTCACACCATCAGCCTGGATGTAGTAGGTCCCATCCCTCATATGACCAGTGGCAACCGATTTATCCTTTTAGCTATTGACCACTTCACTAAGTGGGTTGAAGCCGTGGCTATCCCTACCCAAACGGCCAAGGCCACAGCCACCTTTTTACATCAAAATATTTTCTCTCAACATGGTTGTCCTCAAGTACTACTCTGCGATAATGGTAAAAACTTCACCTTCAGAGTAGTAAAAATCTTGGCCACCTCCATGAGGGCTCAACAACTTTTCTCAGCTCCGTACAATCCCTCTACTAATGGGACTGTGGAGAGAGCCAATGAAACTTTGTTATCCATCCTACGCAAAATGGTCTCTTCTGATCCTATTCACTGGGATCAATATTTAACCAGTGCCCTTTTGGCTTACTGGATCAGTTATCATCATATTTTAAAAATGTCATCAATATGTGTCTTGTATGGGTGGGAAGCTGGAAAACCCGCTCTTTTAGTTAAAAATGTATTCTCCTCTAGAGTTGAGGAACCCAAGAAAGTCATGCACATATTAGCTCAGTGCATCATCCAACTCCTATCTGAAGCAATGACTAATTTAGCAAACATGGTGACTAAAGAAGGGCAGGCAGCCAATGAGCTCAGTACCCCCTACCTACATTCCAAGTGTCCAACATGTTATTATACTACCATAACCTCATCACGCCTAAAAGTGGTAAGCTTGGATCAATATGGGATGGTCCCTTCACTGTCACCTACAAAAAGGCAATGAACACTCTTTCAAAATCACTAGCTACAGGTATCACCATTAAACAAGTACATGGCTGCTTCCTTTGGCTTTATTCTCCCCCAACATTCTTGAGGGGGTGATGTCAGACATTTGCCCTCGCAACTGCAAAGGAAGAATGTCCTGGGTGGAATCAGCTTAACTGGGGAAACGTCGGCCATTTACAAGTTTCCAATGCATCTAAACGTGATTCTAAAAATAATAACAATATAATTGACCAAAAGACCCTGGTTCTTTTTGGTGTTACTCCACAATTTGGGGTAACACGATTTCAAATAATAATTAGGCAACAACCATAAAATTGAGCAGTTAGATTACTCTGACCACGTGACAGAACATGGGGTATCTATCAGGCAGTACTCCCCCAGCCTCAACCAGATCCTTCAAAGCACCTATGTGAGGACCACACCCTTTTTTTATAGGCGTGATGAGGGTCCCCCCAGGGTGCAAAAGATTTTGCAAATGGGGGTTGGCTGAAGCTAATTAAAGCATTACTGCATGGGTATGTAATGCCAGCCGTTAATTCCCCATCTGTTGTACAGCCCAGGTGAAGTGAGTGTTCTGAGCTTTGATAGGCAACTTTGTTATATTTCCTAATTCAGACAATAAAAAGCCATACCAAACTTACTAGTAAATTCCCTCTGACCTGCGATACTGTTTAAATACAGATTGGTTGGATATTGAGGGGATCACTTTTTCTTTCTTGCTCCATGTTCCTAAAAACCTATAAAAACCCATTATTTCTTAGTTTGATTTATTAAATATTATCAAAACCTTTGTGGGATCCAGCGGCGTTAGCACCTGCAAGCACGAAAAAGATGGATTTCTATAAGGCAATTGAGTGTTATAATCATCAAGCACTTGTAACAATACTGCCCCATGACAGTTGCTGAAGCGTAACATGCTACAATATTGACTTATTGGGGTATGCACTCTTAAGAATGCAATGTTCCAAAAACACCTCCTTGGCATCAGAAGCACGTTGGCAATCTTCCATCAGCAGAATGGAACATTTTAACTGGGTTAAGGGTGCAGCGGAGCGGCCAACTGTTAGAGGGAGGGGCAAAAATTTCTTCAGAAAGATGATCATACCAAAGGAGCTCTGTAGCTGCTTCTGGGTCACTGGAGTGGGCCATTATAGGATTACCTCAAGCTTGCTGGGAAATGGCATGTTCACCTTCAAGAACAAGCTACTCAGAAAGGTAACCTCCTCCTGGAAGTACTCACATTTGGAGGGCTTGATGTAAAGTTCCGCCTCATGTAATGCCACCAACACGCCGCCAGAACACTCTCATGCTGCTCAGGGGTGGGGTATTCATGAGGATATCATCCATATATACCACAGCGCAGGTGAAACTGATGTCACCTAATATTTATTAATTATCTTCTGAAATGTGGTCGGAGCATTCTAATCTGAAAGGCTTCACATGTAATTGAAATATTCCCCTTCTGGTCCAAATCTCCATAAGCTACTTTTAGTATTCTGCCACCCAGATCTGATTAAAGGCATTCACAAAACTTAACTTTAAAAACACCATAAGTCTGCAATCACCTGGCTAATCATCTGCTCAATCGGGGAGGATAGGGATCATTAACTATGATATTAACTAAATGCTCATAATTGACACAAGGGCACAATGTACTTTCAGCTTTTTATGAAAAACTTTGGTTAACGCTATGGGAGATTTTTCTTTAACACCCACCCTTTCTTTGAGCATAGGATCTAACCAAACTTTCATTGCATTGTCTTCCTGTGCCATGTAGGGATACAATGGACAGTTAATGTTGATCACAATAATTATCAAAAGGATGCCAGGTCTTACTCATAATGTGGAAGAATATGATTAGCCTTCTACAGATCAAAGATTACTGATATGCTATTAATTCCAGGGGGCAATCTGGCGGAAGGCCCACCGCAGAAAGAAGTGACATGATGGAACCCATCCCATTTCATCACAAGTATATCAATAAGGGGAAGCTTCTCCACAACTGTGTAGTTTCAGAAGACAGTAAATTTGAGTACAGGTTGATGAAAATCTGCTGCTGACACCACCACGCCATCACCAGAATTAACAGGAAGAAAAGGTCTAGAAACGCAAAAAACAATCACAGAAACAGAACTGGTGCACCAAAAAAGGCACTGGCGCCATATTTTGTATGAAGCCATTAAAATGGAAGACGCGCCCAGAATGGAGCCTCCACTTTTAGTTCCAAGTCAAGATCCCGAGCCAATTTTGCACTCATAAAGTTTCCTGCCACTCCCATATCTACAATTGCCTCAATTAACACCTTATGTGAACCTAAATGAATCTCCAGCAGCAACAAAAAATAAGCAAAACATGTTTATTGGCAACTGCATGGTACACTTAAGGCTGAGTGGTAGTAATAGCTGAGTCATATGGGGAAACTAGAGCAATAGGGAATTAGAACTCTCCACGAAAAGAACCTTCTTAAGTTCATTGCACTGGGATACTTTCAACTGGGGAACCAGGGGACTAAAGGGCAACAGGTTCTTTAAAAGAACCACCTCACCAACTGGCGCCAGGACAAAGGAAGAAGAAACAATGGGAGGAGGAGAAACGGAGCATCCTCCAGAACCAAAATATACACCCTGAAAGTCTGTCCCAAACCAGACCGCTAGGTGAGAGACAAAGAGAATACCGACTTGTCATTCAACACCCACCTAAAACTGTGTTAGTGGGAACTTGGTTACTGCACCTACACTTAAACTGACGCGTGCCAGAGCATAGCATTATTGGAGATAGCCACTGCGCAAACCGATCTAATGACCCCACATGAGAGTATCAAGCAGAATGATTGATGGACAGTGTATCCATGGCGGCACAAAACACCACAGTTAAAACGTCCAATGGAAGCCTGAGTCCAGTAGCCTGGCCATAGAAAGCCTCCACAAAATAAGCCTGATAGACGCCTCAGCACTCAGCCTGAAAATTAAAGAAGGTGAGCTGAACACAACACCACGCCTGAACTACCAATGACACCAACGTAATTAAAGGAGCAGAGACTCACACTTGGTTGGATGAGCATAAAATCCCGTGCACCCAATGATGAGCATTCCCCTCCACTGAATCCAAAAGAGCCACACTCTACTGCACATCCTTCAGAGAAGTAAGCCACCATATTAGCCAAAAACTGCACCTGCAATCTGGTGAGGGCATCCAAAACCCAATTTTGCGATTTTACTTAGAAGGGATGGATGAACCTGGCCCCTTAGGGCGGGATGAGGGTAGTATTGGATTCCAAAAAAGGAAAATAATTAGTCAAGGACCCCACCATCACCATGAGAAGCACCTGACAAATGCACCCACTGACCACACAAAAATGAGCTGATATAAGTAACAATTGCAGGTTCATGTGGTACAATGATATGATTGCATCACCACCTCTAATAGAAGGATCGAGATGATGGAACCTAATTATAATCAATATATCACAGAGACAGCTAATAACGTGAGAATAGCCTTACAGTCAGGGCAAGTGAATACTCAGAAGGCAAACCTGAATGCTGGAGGTATAGCCATCCATATGACTTGATACTTGACAGATAAGGAAGCAATTGTAAGGTGACAGCTAATGAACCATTACCACCATACCTATTAATATTAAAGCCATGGCATCTATAGCATCTGCAGATTATTCTAATATCAATTCTTTTGGGCCCACAGGGAGACCAGACTCGCACTGGTGGCATTGTCTTCAGTTTGTGGAGAAGTCTTGGAACTTTACTTATCAAGGGGAAAGAGTCTCCAAAAGTAATTATTTACCAGATTCCATATGGCGTCCAAAAATGGGACATCCCCAAGAGTCCACTAAGACGGTATCCCCCATTTGAGGAATGAAAGCATCAACATCTTAAGGATGGCCACTATGGTTCAGTCATTATGTACATCAAGGAACATGGCACCTATTAGTGGTTGTGGTAATACATAAGAAAAATTTAAACTGAGAAAACTTTTAGCGGAAATTAGTTTACTAAAAACTCTAGAAAATTACTGACAATTGTAGCTGTGGTAAATGGTTGCCTTAAGTGATGAGGGGCTTGGGGAATAATATAGTTTGCATGAACTGAGGGCAGTGCGATCCCATTTGATTCTGGTTGATTGAGATTTTAAAATCATTTTGACGCTGGATCAATCTCATTATGGCCAGCTGACTATCACACAAGTTTGCCTCCAAAATACCCTCTCAGAACGATTCTGATTGGTGGATCAGTGATGTTTCATCTTGTGGGCTACTGGACGCGCCCAGGGACAGTACATGTAAGAGAGATCCCATTGGGTATCTGAAAGATTTAACACCCTTGAACCCGCTGAGGCTGGGCTCTCTTGTTTCATAGACTGGGAGCACATTGGCAAGGTTTAAACCAGATTGTGCTGAGGATGGCTCTATTCTTTTATTTAACTGAGGTAAGCTGACCAGGGGATGGACAGTACCGATATATGTAATGGGTTAGGGGGAGGTGAAGTGTAACTAAATTAGGCACCCCAGAGTAGACGAGATGCCCCTGTTGCCAGCTGGTACCGCCATGTATAGGGGGTTGAGTCAGATACTCTGAGGGGGTTTCCCTTATTATGGAGCAGGTGTGGAGGAAGGGGCCCGTATGCAGAAACCAGACTGGGAATCATGATTCAACAAGTTGTTGTTGCTTTGGACTCATGTATCCGTATAACCAGGCTTTATAGTGTTCCAGTAGGTGTAGGTGAAATCTGCTGATTGTCCCACGGATGGTGGGTACAGTTCTCTTGAAAGCATCAAGTGCTATGATGTGGATTGTCCACATTGCAATGGTGACTATCAGGGAGCGGAGTGTGGGTGGTATTGGGGATTCAACTTGGAGTGCGAAGAGGCTTCTGGAGATTGACAGCTCCTGGTCGTTGTGTGTTCTTAACAAACGCGCAACTTACCGCCATATGGCTCTAGATGGGGGGCATGCCTCAAGGCGGTGGTGCAGGGTGCCATCCCCTCCACACACTGCGCACTCTGCATGAAGAGAGTTGGTGCGATCTGCTGTTTTGTAGATTCTTCTGAGGTAACGCCAGGTGTTAGCTCTTACCCTTGGTTAAAGGAGTGAATGATGTGTTATCCCCATATTGTCTTCTGTGTTGTGATATTGTATGGGATGTCTAAAGTATCCAGGTAGTCTATTCTTGCAATGAATGGAGCCACGTCATGTGTGTCCCTCTGAGGGTGGTCCTCTGAACTCCCTAGTGTAAAGTGAGCTCTGGGCCTTCCCCTTCACTGACTAGTGCCTGTGAGTGTGATGGACCACCCCATGTAAAGATGGTGCGGAGGAGGCGTTTAAAGTGTGGGGGATTTCCATGAGGGCCCGCTGCGTTGAGGTGGTTTGCAAGGTATGTGAGCAGGCTGGACGGGTTGTGTGGGTTAGATAGTTTGAGCGCCTGTGAAAGGTTGACCCTCGATGCTCTGGACCAGTGTTGTTGTGGGAGGTCTGGGGCTAGTACTTCCTTTATCCAGGTGCCGAGTATACAGTTGGCGTGGACCCCAAAGTCTATTAGGCTCATGCCTCCGCTAGAGCGTGGGCCAAAGAGTGTTTCCACCCATACAGGTGGCCGGGTCCCAGGCCATAGCCATCCCTGGATAAGTTCGCGGATTGAGGATATGAATGTAGATGATAAGGATATTGCATGTGTGGGGAACCACAGCATTGGAGGATGAGTGAGTTAGCAACTGTTACTCGCCCATTAGTCCTAGGGATCTTCTGTTAAGGGAGGCTATGCGGTTGGTCATCATCTGTAGTAGGTTGTCCTCCATTGTCTCATTGGTATACCCCCTGTTTCCAGCCATATCCTAAGGTGGCGAACATGGTTGGTTGTAGGAGGTGATGCGAAGGGAAGGATGAGAGGGTTGTTCATTAATGGGGGGCTGTGAGGTTTGGGTGTTGTAGCCCAGTGTTAGTGTACTTGCCTAAAAAGATTATTTCCATTTTTCTTTTGTTGAGCGACGCATTGCTCACAATGGAATATTCCTCTAGTGTGCGTTCCAGTTGGCGGGCATCATTATTGTTAGCTATACCATTTATGCAGTCATCCGCAAAGACTAGTATCTTGACTGGTGACTGGCCTTATGCATTTATTCCCATGAGGCGTGAGTCAGCAACGCGAAGGAGTGGATCAGAGCTGAAGTTATACAGCAGTGAGCTGTGAGGGTCCCCTTGTTTGAGCCCTCTTTGTGGTGTAATCTTGTTACTTAGAATGCCAGGGCTGCATACAGCCATGGATGCGGATTCTGCAAGGAGCATCACCCAGTTTATGAATCTGGGTGGGAGTTTGAAGGCGCTCTGGAATTCCTTCAGGTACGGCCAGCTAACACGGTCATATGCCCTCTCCTGGTCTAGAAATACCAGGGCTCCTGTTGCTTTGGACTGACATATGTTGGCGACGGAGTATATATTGGTTTAGATTGAACGCTCTGTTATGAGCCCAAACTGATTGGGTGACAGGATATTGGAGGCTATTGTGCCTAATCTGGTTGCTAAAATTTTTGTAAGTAGTTTTGTGTCTGTGTTAGAAAGTGCAATTGGGCGCCAGTTGGCCAGGTCCAATAAGTCGCCTTTTTAAACAGGGTTATGACATAGGAGTCCTGGCCCCAGGCAGGAGGCGTGTCTCTAGCAGGCACTGGTTCATTGATATTATAAGTTGTGGGGGCGATTTGCTTGAGTTATTTTTTGTAAAATTTGTAGGGTATCACATCAGGCCCTAGGCATTTCCTACATGGTGCACCACAGACGGTGTCCCAGAGCTCCTCATGCGTTATTATGTTCAGGAGGTTGTAGTCCAGCGGTGAACTTTGTATTCCATTGGTGTGTATAAAATCTTTAATTTTTTGGGGTCAGTTGGGGTATCACAATATAGTTTAGTATAGTAATGGTGTACTTCCATCTTGACCCCCGCTGGGTCAGTTGCCACGGTGCCATCATCTTTATGGACCTATGTGCATGCGGTCTGGTTGCTGCAGGAGTGGAATTTCCAGAAGAAGTACATTGATCAAGTTTCTCCTTCTTTTATGAACTTACCTTTTCTTAATACTTTGATTCTGCGCTGGTGTTCAAAAATGAGGGCGTTTAGGCGGGCGGATATTTCCGCCCATTTGTGCCCCCAGTTGGGGCTGTAGCCAGACTTCAGGGTGTTGAGCTCAAGATAAACCAGTTCTGCCAAGGTGTGCCTGATTGTGGCTATGTTAGAAGTGTAATTATATGAGGTGAGGTGACAAGTTTTACTTATTGTTCAGTTTTAATTTGCCAGGTATTAATAGGATCCAACATGAACAGGATTGTTTATTCTGAGTTCATGGCCTTGTGGTCAACCCAGTCAGATATTTCGGGCAATTTTATGTTTTCCAGGTGCAGCTTCCTCCAGGTCATACTCTCTTTCCTCTCAGCATAACTTTCCAAGCAATTTATATGGTTAATAAAAAGTAAAAACTTAATCGCCCACCATAGTTTTACTCTGATGTCATCATGTTCCCTGCTGGCTGCTCCAGTGTGGGGCATTGGTGAAGCCCCCCTGCCAATTTCTGTCCAACAGAAAAACGCACTCAGACTGGATCACCCAGTCATACCAAACCCCTGGGACAATTCGTTCCTCCCAAGGATCTTGACGCCCACCTTGCTCATACCCAAGCAGTGCCCCGCTGCCCCCTAGTGCTCCCCGGAGCAACATGCAATTTAGCCTTTGGTCAATTATGGGAAACTTTTCCCTACCATGACCAAGCCATTATCAAATGGCTCAGGCGGTGATGCATCCCGCCAGTTCTATTGACTTCCGCCCTTATAAGGGGTATTTTGATCTTGGCTTCACCTGTTAAGATGACGCTGCCACTATGGCAATGGTGCCCCTGGTCTTCCAGGATACACCTCTCCCAACAACATGCACCTAGCTCCCAGCGGACACCACCTTGGTGGTTCAGTTCACTGGGTTTCCTACCCACCTTCCCCCTGAGGTGCTCCACCAGGAGCTGATGGAAGGCTTGGCAGACTATGGCTCCAACCCCATCTTGCAATTTGTGGTCCCAAATGGGGCCACACGCCTCATTGGGCCTTGAGAATATGCCATGATCAGCCCTGAAATAAACAAAATTGCCTCATCAATTCCCCCTTGCGCTGCTATCCCCTCTGCCCCCAAACATCTATTCTGGGCCCATGTCAAGGGCGGACGGATGATTTGTCTGTCCTGTTTCAAGTTAGACCACTCAAAACGCAATTGCCCATATCTAGCAGCTTTTGACAGCGCTGATAGTTTGTCCGACAGCCACCAATCTGCTGCCCATCCCACGCAAATTCTGGAATGGGGTACAATCCTACCTCCCCCTCCACCAAAGCCTGGTTCTGCAGCTGCACCTGCAGCCACCAATCAGCCTCCACCTTGCCCCAGTGCCACACATGATTCCTCAAATCAAGTGCAAAATTGGAGCCCAGTTCAGTCCCATGCAACATCCAACAAATCAACCAATCCTCAACTATACGCTGATTCCCCAATTCAGTTTTTCCAGAGCCCATGGGAATTTTTAGATGAAATTGACAAATCAGATAATATCATTGAAGAATATTGCTGCAAGTCAACCAGTTCTGTAATGAAAAATGGGATGCAAAATTCCCCCCTCATTTATATACCCCAAATCCAAATGCCAAACCATTACACAGTGACCACCAGCTTGCAGTAGAAGCAGCCGCCACACCAGATTGCCATTCCCTCTGAAAAGCCTCCGCCAAATCAGTGGCAGCGCTTACAAGAGAAATTCCACCACCTGTTATGCCCAAAAATCTTACTCCAAAAAGTAAGATCAACATCAAACAGCTACACAAAAATTTTACCAACGCTATCCAGAACGTGGTAACTGTAGCACGGAATCCAAAAGCTAAGATAACTAAACTAATATTGCAACGTTTGTTAAACTACCAGACGCCCGTATCAAAGCCAAAAAAGCTTTAGCCAAATATAATACTGCCATTTTTATGGTTGGCAATTACTTGGAAGTACAATCATCAGAGATATCAAACCACATACCGCTGATTCCCCGACGCCCTTGTTGTTTGCCTTGACACACAACTACTCTGGGAAGATATGGCTGCTGCCAAAGATGAGCCCCCAGATCCCCCTCACCTTCTGCCATGGAGGGATAAGCAGTCTCTGCTGCCCACCT
Organism: Massospora cicadina; assembly: GCA_022478985.1. NCBI lineage: Eukaryota > Fungi > Entomophthoromycota > Entomophthoromycetes > Entomophthorales > Entomophthoraceae > Massospora > Massospora cicadina. The sequence goes on from JAKSZP010017384.1 coordinate 40,745, forward strand.
GGCTGGTTGTTTTTGTTCAGTGTGATTCATTCAATCGCTCATTTGGTAATTTTGTTTGAATAAGTTAGTTACGTTATTTTAGTATAAATTTTTAGTTTGGTAATGCCCATCCTCTGGTCGCCTCACCTCAGTTAAATAAAAAAGCTTCCTCTAGGTCAACGCCTGTGTGGGAATTTGGGTTGGCGAGAGCTTCACCAAAACAAGTCGGTGGTTGGAGAAATTGATCTTTTTGTTGTGAAGTTGGAGATGTTTGAGTGTTGAGTTTTTGGTGTGAGGATGTAATCAATGCAGCTCATTGAGATGAGCGTTCCCTCGCTTAAGTTGGGGTGGGTCATGTGGGGAAGGAGTGGTGACCTTGGGGGAGGGTATCATATAGACCAAGGGATGCTTTCATTGCACAGAACTTAATGTTCCCCAGTGGTATCCCCTGGGGTTAGGCTATTAGTCCATGTTGGGGTTATCCCAGCAGTTGAAGTCACCCGGTAGGATGGTATCAGGTGGGAGGGTGAGTTTTGGGATGGTTTTGAGGACTTGTTTCCTCTTGGCTGCGGTGCACAGTGTATAGATGCATGCTAGCGAAATTGTTTCCTCTTGGTTTGCAATTGTTGCAACCAGGATGCAACTGTGCAGATATGAGGATGAATTTTGATTTTTAGATTTTTGTTATTTTGGATGACCACCCCACAGTGTGTCATCCATACCAATAGGTATGATGAGACCCTGGCTGACCAGGATCTCTCTTCCCCCTGTAGGCAGTGGGTTTCTTGGATGGCCAAGATATCTACAGAGGGTTTTTGTAGAAAGTCCAGCTTTTTGGCTTGGGATGCATGAGCCCTGGCTCAAACGATGTTTAGCATCCCTATTGTCACTGAGGTGCCCACAGCGCCTCAGGAGTGGTTGGGAGGGCTGCCCAGCCTACACTGTACGCCCTTTTTTCTGGCCCTGCTTCATGTATCTGGGCCAGTATATTCTGTGGCATCATCTGATCCCATACCCTGTGTTGATTTCTCATGGATATTGCAGTTTTTAAGATTTGTGGCAGATTTTCCTGCTCATAACTCATGGTGATCCAGTGTGATGTGCTGATCTGTTTCAGTGGTTTTAGGGTGCGAATTTGGAGAATTGGGTCCTTCTTTTTTGACCATAGTGGAGCTTAATTGTTCTGCTAAGTTTGCTTGATTGATGCCATATGGTAATTCAGTTGCAATTTTTTAGAAAATTTTCACTTTGAGCGTACTGATCTGATTGGGAGGCTCAGATAATTTCCTTCCATGTCCTCCTCAGCTAGTGCAGTCTGTTCTGATTGGTTGTCTCGGATGATTTCATATATGTCCTCCTGAATTTTGCCAGGGTCAATGGAGGAGGCTTCAAGTGATGCAGCCTTGGCTGCTTCCGTTTGTGGGCCTTCTGAATCATTTTGCATGCTTTGGGTGTTACTGGGTCTATGAGGAGGTGGTGCCCATCCTCTCCCCATTGGAAGGCGTAGTTGGCATCAGTTATTTTGCTGAATTCTACATCATCTTTTTCCATGGTGTCATCGCAGAAGTCTGGGGCCATGATGACCTCCTTCACGGGGCATGCATGTTTCTTGTAACCCAATGCGGTGCAGTGGTTGCAGATAGGCGGTGCATGTCTCAGTGTGATGTGGAATGGCTTTGACACCCTCCCATCTGGGAGGTGAAACTCCGCTATGCGTGGGATTCTTTTGAGGTCTGCGGCCACCTCAGGGAGTGGTTGGATCATGGCAATTGCCTTTCCTGTGCACAGGTTTGGAATCAGGTGAAATCACTGTAATTTGAGTTGTTTAATTTCTCCGTAATGTTTAAGTCCACCTTGGAGCTCCTCCTGGATTTACTTTTGGGTGAGATTGGTGGGGAGCAAGTCAAAGGAGATGAACAAATTGTTTTCTTTGTTCCATCTGGTATACATGGTGCACACAATTCGTTTGACCTCAGGGAGGGCACCTTTGATGCAGACTTTTGCGGCGGCATCTGCATTTTCTTTGGTCTTAAAGCCCAAATTGATCCAGCTGTATGGGATCATATGGGTGGTAACGTGCACTGCGTAAGGGAAGAGGGAGGCCTGTGCCTCGCACACTTTTTCCCAGAGAGTTGGAGACTTGACCCCTGGGTAGAGTTGGAACCCGTGCTCTACCTTCAATAGGGGTTGGTTATATTAGATTTCCAAGAATTGGTTATGTTTCATTTTGAACTCCACAAACTCGGTTGGTGCTTCAGTTTGTGGATTTTTGGCGGCCGTGTTTTCTGGTCCCACTCCAGTGCGTATCTTGCCTTTTGGTGGACCGTTTTGCTTATTGCCTGATATGTATTTCACCCAGTTTAATTGGGATTTATTGAAGTCGCTCATCCCTCCTGTGTGAGTATCAAAAATTGGTGTTAAATAAAATCTTAGTAACTATTGTTATCATTAAGAGAAAGAAAAAGGATTTCTCAATTCTGATGCACCTCAATTTATTTAACTAATGATCCCTTTATGAGGACCTAAGATTGCTGAGGGGGAGAGATGCCCGCTATTGTACTGCTATTGGTGTCTTCTTATTGCTGCCACCTCCATGAATACCCCTGATCTGCTGCACCAACTCTTGGGTGGTGAGATAATGAGGAAAGGGAGAACTTTGATGGGGTACGCCATCACCCACCCTCATCCAACAATGGTAAAATCTCCCTGGTCACAAGAGGGACAGAAGCCTTGTTACCATATTCTTTGTGCGGAAGGAAAACTCCTTATAGTTGATGTGCATGGGGTGATCCCCCATACTTAAAGACACCAGATTTTAGCTTCATGTAAGCTTAGTTATATGTTTATGGTATAATCAGCTACCATATGTAGTAGGAGACTAAGATTAGTAAGCTGTAAGCTAAATGGCTGAGATATGACCCACCTGCTTTAATCAGCATTCCTTATAATATCATTTAAAAATTATAGCATTAGCTATTTTTTATATTTGAAGGGCCCCGCCATGTCCATTATATTGGACCAGTCAATATACCCCTTCCAATAAAGGGTAGGTGTTAAAATCTGAGAATCGCTCGCTTGGAAGTTAATATCCTGCACATCTATTCAGGCTGAAGTTCTGATGGCTGATCCTTGATAATGCCTGTGGTTTATGGAATTTGACCTGTCTATTAACTCAAAAGGCCTATTAGATTTGCCTTGACTCTTCTGGCTGATTTGGGCATAATTTTTCCTCATAATTGGGAACTTCATCCAAGGAAGGATTATATACAAACTGGGGATCTGGTCCTTCCAGTTTGTTGACACTTCTCTTAGGTTGGATTCGGGATAAAAACTAGTAAAATGATGAAATAAATAAGACTTTTATTGCAAGCTATTTATTAAGAAAAGGTCATTAGGTCAGGCACCGGTATTTATACCTCTAGGGCATCTTCTGGCCACATCCAGCACAAAATTTCAAAAGCTATTTTGCCACTCAGTTCTGCCTACAACTGAAACCTTTTATTAGGTTCATTGGTGGCAAAATACTTCCAAAATTGGGAGGATTTCAGGTACAAAAATTGCGATAAAAGCATGCAAAGTTGTCCTAAGATCTTCAGGATTTCAGTTTTGTCATACTGCTGACGAGACACAACTTCTGTGAAATTTTGACCTCAATTGAAGAAAATGACGCACCCTTAATTGGGACATCAGCAGGCCTCTTCCTCAGTAGCCTTAAGTAACCCCTTCAGGCGGTACACATAAGTGCTATCATGCCAATTACGCGTATTGACATATAAATTTCGCCCTCAGGTGGAAGATTGATAACATTGTTCATTTGTTTAATTGTCCATGGGACTTTTAAACGTAACTTTGGGTTATCCCCGAATTATTTTATATATGATTGAATGGTTTGTGTTTTATTAATTGGGACCAATTGCCAAGATTTGATGCATCAGAATCAGCCATAATATGTGAGCATATTTGGGCTAAGCGCCTACTAAATTAAATGATTGAATTGTCGTTGAGATAATTGGCCTGAGTTGTATAATTGCAATAGGCGTTAGCTCAAGCGTTGAAAGGATAATTGGCCCAATTTGATGGTTGTCAAAGGTTTATTTTCAAGTTAACCACCAGAATCTGAAATTTCTCCCCTCTTGACTCAAACATAAGCCCTAAGATTCCCAATTAGCCTATGTTGGTCTTTTCTATCAGTCTGAACGCCTGATGAGAATAGAGTTGGTTTTTCTATTTGGTAACTTTGGCCAGACTGGCTGATGGGTTTGAAGAAAAATGGGCTGAATACCCATCGAGTCTGAAGTTGGATCCCCTCCCCAACCTCAAGTGCAAACTAAAAATTAATTAGTATAAAAGTAATTTTTGTTTTTTTTTGTTTTTTGAGTTTTGGTTTTGTATTTTTATGGTTTATTTTTTTAACTTTTTCTTTTCTTAAGCGGCCCACTTATTAAACCTTCTTAAGAATTTTGCATGGACTCAGTTGTATATATGGCTGGTCCTAATATCCTTGAAGGTGTATACAAACTTAGACGTTTTATTCATCACTTCGAATGGCCCAACCTAGATGCAATCTAATTGTTGCATTTGGCCCAATCTGTGGGTATTGCAAAATAGAACTTCATCATTAACTTTAAATTTGGCCAGAGGGTAGCGATTTTCTAAGTCCTTTTGATGTCAGGCCTTTTTCTTGGTGAAACTGTTGTCAAAGGCTTGTGCTTGTAGTTTAATTAAGCATCTGCAAGTTTCTCAACGTACTGAGAGTAGTGTTTTCACTGGGATCCTCTAGTACCAAATATAGCAGTTTTGGTAGGGCTGGGTGTCTACCATATATTACTTGAAACGGGGACATCTTGGTTACCAAATGATAGGAGATATTGTAGGTGAAGACTGCCAAACTTAGATATGTAATCCATTTGGATGGTTTGGCTATGGTTAATTTCTGGATAATGTTCACCAACATCCCATTTGCACGCTCAACAGTCCCATTAGTTTTGGGGTGATAGGGAGCAGAAAGCACACCACATACTCCCATTAGTTGATTGAGCTTGTCAAGGACATTGGTGGTAAAGTTGGTTCCATTATTGGTCAGAATAACCTGAGGGCATCCATGTTTGTGGATGATGTTTTCAAGTACGAACTTGGCGGTGGTTGCTTCTCCAGCTTCCCAAATGGCCTTGGCCTCGACCCATTTGGTCAAGTGGTCAATGGTACAATGATATACTTGGCCTTTGTATTGCTTGTTGGAAGTGGGCTGACAACGTCAATAGATACAGTGTGCCAGGCAAAGTTGGGACGAACAAGCTGGTAAGATGTGCTTTTTCAGAATGATTTTTCGCCCTGGCAATCTGCACAGCATTCTAGAGTTTCTTAGATGTTAAAATGCATTGACTCCCAGTAGTAGAATTGCTTCAGATGCTCTTTCATTTTCTTGAATCCGCCATGCCCTATGGCCTTATGAGCTGCCATTACTAGGTCTGTTTGGGCCAATGGTCTTGGAAAAATAAAATTTTTGTCCTAAGCAATCTTGCAAAGCATCCTGTTTTTGACAGTTGTATTTTTTCATAGATCCGATAGTATTTTTTGAACAGATCTGGGCTCATCCTGATACTCTCCAATGATCATTTTTCATAAACAACTCATTGGAAGCCCAACTAAGTGTTGCAATGGTGGGTAGTCAGGATAGACATTCAGCGCTTTAGTGTTTTGTGCCTTCTCAATGCTTGATAGTGTAATCATAGGCTTGAAGCTTTAATGCCCAGCGGGTTAATTAACCCTCAGGTTCTCTTAAGTTATTTAACCATCTTAGGGAAGCATGATCAGTAACAACTTTGAAATGGTTACCATGAAGGTAGACCCAAAATTGCTTGCAAGCATATATGACAGCTAAGAATTCTTGTTCCATCACTGTGTATTTCCTTTCATGAATGTTTAAGGTCCGACTAGTGAAGGCAACTGGATGTTCTTCACTGTCTTCTCCAACTTGGGATAACACGGCCCCCACTGCTGTTCTGGATGCATTAGTTTGGACGATGAATTTGTGATCAAAGTCTGGATATCAAAAACAGGTGCACTTAATAGGGCCGATTGGAGTTGGTCAAACGCATCCTGGCAAGCTGGAGTCCAGTTGAATGGGACCTTATCTTTGAGCAAATAGAAGAGCGGCTCTCCAAGTTGTGCGAAGTCAGTGATAAATTGGCGATAGTATCAATCATGCCTAGGAATAATTGAATATCGCTCTTGGATTTGGGCTGTTTCATTTTGGAGATGGCATCCAACTTAGAGGGTTGGGCTGAAGAGCCACTTTATCAATCACAAATCCGAGGTATTCCAGTTGGTCTTTAAAAAACTGACATTTTCTGGGCTTTATTTTTAAGTTTGCAGCAGCTAGCCTTTTGAAAACCTCCTCTAAGTGTTCCAGATGGTTGTCAAAAGTGCGGCTGAAAATGTTGATATCGTCAAGGTACACTAGTACACATGACAATTCCAAATCTCCCATGAATGTGTCCATTGCCCATTGGAATGTGGCCGGAGCGTTACAGAGCCCTTGAGGCATTCTCGTTGGCTGGAATAGGCCCTCTTGGGTTATAATTGCACATTTATCATGCTCCTCTTTGGGAAGATCTATTTGCCAATATCTGCTGATAAGATCCATTGCTGAGAAGAACTTCGCGCCCCCTAGCCTATCCAAGGTGTCGTCATTTCATGGCAGTGGGTATGAGTCCTTTTTGGTGATGTTGTTTAACTTCTGATAGTTGATGACTACTCAGTTGCTTCCATACTTCTTTTTCACTATTAAAATTGGTTCTGCCCAAAGACTTTTTTGAAGGGACTAGCATGACGCGATCAAGAAGTTCCTTAATCTCCTTGGATACTGCTTCTTCTGATGATTTTGGAGCGTCTAATTGGGTGTAATCAAATAGGTTTATGATCTCCAGTATCGATTTTGTGGGTGACACCATTAGCACAACCCAAATCAAAATCATCTTGTGCAAATATTTCCTAATATTTAGAGAATAACTCCTGAGCTTGGCCTTTCTTGGAGTTGGTCAGGTTTCTTAAATTGGCCATAGGGACAACATTATTTATGCTGAGTTGGTCCTTATTGGGAGCCCTAATTTGACAAAAGTTCCAAACTCATGGAATGAGTGAATTTCTGTGGTAGGGAACAGATGCAGAAAAGTGATTGTTTGATGTCGCCTAATAGAAATGGGCTGATTTTTCAGGTTTGCACATAAGATATGTATCTCTCTGTGGCCCAGAATGATAATACCAGGGGCAATGTTTGGTTTGAATCGAGATTTAGACCATGGTTGATATATTTCACTATAAAGACCTTATAAGATATTAATTGTTAGTCCCATCAGGATGATTACTTGTTCTCCAGATGGTATGGTGATGGTCTGATTTGGTTGAAGTGGAATGCCCTTTGACTCATCGATCTGATTAGGAAGTGGTTTTATTTTTGACTGAGCTTTGGAATACTCAATCAGGACGACTCCATCTTTGTAGGCCAGATTTATGAATAGGCTGGTTTATTTTTTCTCAACTGCCTTATCACGGTTTTAGTAAAGTGGAATAGCCTGGCCAGAATGGTGAGAGTATCGTCCTTATGATTGGTAACAACTCCATATCTTCTTAGGAAATCAGTCCCAATTAGGATATCATAGTTTATATTTAGCAACACATGGCAGGTGCCATTATTACAATGGATCCAAATCGGAGTGTAGGGTACTGTAGGTGCCCAGTGATTTGGTGGTATGCGCTCTGGCAGTTCCATATTCCTGGCAGTGGCAACATCGGGAGCAATTTTCAGTTTTTTAACCAATTTCGTACTGACTATATTGATAGGAGCGCCACTATCAACAATGGCCCAAACTTGCACCTTGTTCACTGCTATGTCCACATAAGTACATTCAGAGTAGTTTTCAGAGGCATTTATTGTGTGAATGCTGTGGCTATTGCCTGATTCCAGGTGTGCTTTCAGGATTGAGCAGATATCTGAGAAGTTATCTGCTAAGGTCTTCATGGGAATAGCCACTTGAACGTTTTTAAGCTTAGGTAAATCGGTTGAACATCTGGGTTGTAGATCTAAACCCTAGTCAATAATTTGCTTCGCATAAGGTTTTGATACCTCTGCTTGGGCTTCTTTGGTTATTTTAAGGGTTTAGTTGCTTTTGAGGTGGCCCAAGTAGTGACCATCATGACATTATTAGCCCTGATATGGTTATTTTTGGCAACATCTTTGGCCCTAAGGAGTTCATATGGATCAGGTGGAACAGTTTGAAAATTGGTGGAGTTAGAGCATTTCGCCTCTACTCCACCTGCTCTTTTCCAGCCTCACTGTCACTGTTAATTTCTAAAGCAAAGTTGACCCCAGGCTTTTTGTTGGACCATCTGTAGCATTGATTACCAAAGTGCCCTATTTGACCACATTTGTAGCATGTAATTGGCCCTATTTGCTGTTATTGCTCAAATTTTTGGTTTGTATTTTGGAGATTTTCCCTTTGTCGGACATCATATTGTTTTTTGGACCCAAAAATTGAGATTTTTGCTGATACTTGGCCCGATTAGGTGTGTTGAAATTATGGGAACAGCTTCTCAAGTAATTGGTGAGGTCTTGGATTTCCAAGCTTCCATTGAATGCAGGCAACATGACATTGTGCAGTTCACTTTAGGGCATAATAACGTGCTCTAATGCAATCTTGGCATCAAACTTATCTATTGCATTGCACCCCCGCAGAACTTGTGCCTCATGGAAGGATCTATCCGCAAAGTCCTTAATAGTCTCATTCTGTTTTATTCGATATTAAGAAGCTCCCTTTTTTGGGTTTCTAGTTTCTCAAGCCCTCCAAACTGTTTGGTTATTGCAATTTTGCCATCCATATAGGACCAATCGTCACCCAAATAGGGCATAATGAGGTCACAGCTATGGGCATCAAGTGAGTTAATCAGAGATGATCCTTTAGCATGGTCTGAGGCTCCTCTCATTGCTTTTTCAAATAACTTGAGAAAAGAGTGAACGTTATCATCCTTATAAAACTTGGGTAGATTCAATGGTTTGAAATCATCTCGCCCTGTTTTGGCCACAGGGGTTGTACTTCTTCTTGAGCATCTTGGTGTATCATCACTCATAATCGGCCCTCTTTCCTGTTGGGATGTGTCTGGAGTCAGGATTGCTGCCAGTACTCTAGACATAGAACAGATGTTCAAGATATCAGTTTCTGCATCGGTGTCAATTTCTGATGATTCAGTTTGATATTATTGCTCTTAACTACTGGATTCTGATGCCTGACTTTGGCCTTTAGTTTATCCAAACTGTTTTTTGGCCAAATGGACAATGTTTTTTCTTCTTTTTTTGTCAAAGCTAGGTGAGCATCAGCTTCTTTGTTTTTTAAGGTTGTTAGGCTTTTCTTCAAATAAATCTCGATTAGATGCTATGCTCTTAATGTCTTTACCCCATACTATCTACTTGGGAATTTGCAGTTGATAATTGCATTCTGAGTTCCCAGATTTCCTGATTAAGTTTAGTGTTTCTGGCCTGCAATCTCAACACAACCGACCAAATTTTTAAAAACTTCTTGTTGTTCAAGGCATCCTCCTCATCCCTATTCAGGACGATTGGTTTTGCTGCATGAGCTCCCCCATGTTAACAAGATTATGGGTGTAGGAGGTATCAGTTGCAGATTTGTGTTGACTGGGAGAATAATCTGAGATGGCCTTGACTTTAGTTTCCATCTTAATGTCGCTGTTTCTTCTGACCAAATCTTCCAGGAATTGGTTACTAGAATCCATATTGGAGAGTGTCATAGGTTTTGAGTGAGCACCAGTTGTCAAAATCTGAGGATCACTCGCTTGGAAATTAATATCCTGCACATCTATTTGGGCTGAAGTTCTAATGGCTGATCCTCAATAATGCCTGTGGTTTATGGAATTTGACCCATCTATCAACTCACTAGGCCTATTAGATTTGCCTTGACTCTTCTGGCTGATTTCAGGCATAATTTTTCCTTCATAATTGGGAACTTCATCCAAGGCAGGATTATATACAAACTGGGGATTTGGTCCTTCCAGTTTGTCAACACTTCTCCTAGGTTAATTCAGGATAAAAACCAAGAAAAGGATAAAATAAATAAGACTTCTATTGCAAGCTATTATTAGATAATGGTTAATAGGCCAGGCACCAGTATTTATACCTCTAGGGCATCTCCTGGCCACATTCAGCACAAAATATCAACATCTATTTTGCCACTCAGTTCAGCCTATGACTTAAACCTTTTCCAAGGTTTATTAATGGCAAAATACTCCCAAAAATGGGAGGATTCCAGGTACAAAAAGTGTGATAAAAGCATGCAAAACTCTCCTAAGATCTTCAAGATATTAGTTTCGTCATACTGCTGATGAGACACACCTTCTGCGAAATTTTGGCCTTAATTAAAGAAAATGACGCACCCTTAATTGGGACGTTGGCAGGCCTCTTCCTTGGTAGCCTTAAGTAATCCCCTTTGGGCGGTCCACATAAGTGGTATTATGCCAATTACACATATCGATATATATTTTGCCCTCAGGCGGAAAATGATAACGTTGTTCAAGTGTTTAATTGTCCATGGGACTTTTAAATGTAAATTTAGGTCATTCAAAATTATTTTATATACAATTGAATGGTTTGTGTTTCAATAATTGGGACCAATTGTCAAGATTGATGCATCAGAATTGGCCATAATATGCAAGCGTATTCAGGGTGAGCGCCTGATAAATTACTCAATCTAATTGTCATTGAGATAATTGGCCCAAGTTGTATAATAGCAATAGGCGTTAGCTTAAGCGTTGAAATGATAATTGGCTCGATCTGATGGGCGTTGAAGGATTATTTTTGAGTCAACCACCAGAATTTGACAGTAGGGAAGGGCTATGAGAATACCTGCTTGAAATAGCAGATTTGGGGATGCTATAGATGAACTCTGGGTATCCGCCACTCCTCCCAACCTTGATTTTAAGATCTGTAAAATAAGGGGAAACCCAAATTGCTAAAAACTTGATTCTGTCAGTTTCTAAAGAACATTGAGAGTGTGTGCAACAAAATCTGTGCTTAAACTAGAGGATAAAAATCCAATCCTTAAAGGGGCGCAAGTATAGAGTTTTATTTAGAAATACCACTCAAATAGTCAAAGAAATCTTTTCACAAACATTAAGGACGATTTAAGAGTGCCAAAGCCTCTGATGAGTTATCAAAGATCGCCAGAGAAAACTGTAAAAAGGCCCACCTGCAATTAGTAAACTGTAATATTGCGAAAAAGTCTCAGCGCTCTGGAGAAGTTATGCGCATTTTTTTATCAGAAATATTTTGCAACCCACTCTTCACTTACAGAAATTATAAAAACATGTCACTCTTCTAATGGTAGAGTTCCGGGTTATTTTTTATATCTTATATAAAGAGTTAATTCAGCCCAAGAAACCTCTTAATTTTATACATTAATAAAAATTCTGGTCTCCCCAAAAAAACCACCTAAATCTATAAAGAGCCCACGCCCATAAATATCAGTAATGGCAGTGGCCTTCTCTCTGGTGTTTACAGCCTCAACATCCCTCAGCAGATTAAAGCTTGGGAATCATCCCTAAGAAATATCGCAAACTCCATCTGTCCAGAAACTGTGTACTCAGATTATTAGCCCAAGTTAACATCCAATTTTCCAATTTGAACCACCTTAACCAATAGAAAGTTAAACACACTAATATGGAAAACTTGAATATTGGGAAAACTAATGGGATTAAAACTGATGATACAGTTTCCACTCTTTGATACTAAAAGTAAGTCCAGGTAATTATTGGTTTTGACTCCAATGTATAACCTGGATGGTTAGAACAGCCTCACCCATCCAACCTACCTAGGCGCCCTCAGTGCGAGAAGCGTGGTCAAGGCTATTGCTGGAACTCAGTCTGGCTTTTTTATTGGGATGATCTTCATTGATAAATATTTCCCCCACCTATTTCCATCCAGATCTTACTCTAGAATGATTAGAACAGTGATGCCGTGAGGACTATGGATGCTGTCATGGGTATTGGAATACCCCTGATGGAAGACAAGTCTTTTCTTAGCATGTTAGTTGTTTGACATAATAACCCAGCCAATTTAACTGATGTTATGTCATTGGCCTAAGATCTGTTGAATTTTGGTTCTTCTTCAGATTAACCAAGTTTATATGGTTTCATGCGCTCTCTCTTGACATATTGGTAATGTGTAGTGTTGATCAGAGCCATTAAGCAAGTACTGCTCACTTGGATGGCACAACCAATCACCCCCTCAAATTCACAAGCTTTAATTTAAAGGTTATGAAACCCAATTTCTGCCCTCCAGATAAAGTAGCCCGCCAGGTGCTGGGAGCTTTAGCAGAACTCAAGTTGCGAGCTACCCTAAATGGAACTACTGAGACCACTAAAGATCAGCAATCATTGGCACTACTGAATGCCTTGGAAGGTGAAACAAAAACATGAACCTTCAACCTACTATACCAGAATTCTTACCTAGGGGAGGCACTTCCATCACTTTTCATATTTTTGTCTATGGTGGCCACCTTGGCGTTGAGGCCTCAACTCCTATATCAGTTAATTAATGGTAAGGCTTAGCCGTGAGCTTAGATAATTCCACACCACATCAAGGCTTTTCAACAACCATCAGATTCCCTCAATCTTTCTGAGTACATTGCCATTGCTTCTTACTAGGCCTCCCTTGATTAAGGAGCGGGCTCCCACATGGCATGGTACAATGGACCTCAAACTTTTGAGGGAGCATATAGCGGGCTCAACAGATCAAGCCCTGCCCTATAATGAAAGTAATCAAGAAATTGACCCCTCATAAGCCATACCACCAAAATACTAGGCCAACCCTAGCCATCCAAAAGAATGGAGTGCTTGTTTTATTCAACCAAAGAAAAAATGGGCAGCAATACATATATGAAACAAGATCAAATAACTGATGGTATAGCCAATTCCACTATATAAGAAAGAGAATTGCTAAGATATATACACACACGTGCTGGACGTACACGTTCTTGCGCCCTATGTTACCATAATGCCTCAGGATAGCAGGGTTATAGAATTGACACCACTACGTTCCACAACTTTATAACCTTCTCCAAGACCACATACCACGATCAGCCTCTTCCCCAAGCAAGTGGTTCTTTTTCAACAACAGAATGCCCTTGGGACCTTGGTGGTGCATTCCAACCTGCATGGACCCAGACTTATGGATCTTGTATGAAAGGTAGCAAAAAGACCTTAAGGCACCCTTTTTATTCCCGTGGACCCAGAGGCCACGGCATTGTCCCCCTACCAACTAAATACAATGTAACAATTTAATGAAGACTGTTGCCATAATCCAATAATTAAAGATCTCAGCCATGTACGCCCACTAATGAATTCATCAAATTCCACATTGGCTCCATTATCTTATGCCTGTGCGACAGCTATGCCCTCTCAAAATTCTCAAAAATCACAAGATTACTCCAAGTTGGCTGAGAAAGTGAATACCACCACCGGATGTGCACTATGAACAACTTTATTAACCTTGATTTTTATTACTTCTTTTTTGCTGTGAACATCACAGTAAGTTCAAGTCGTGCTGTTGCTAACGCTTTAATTAACATGGGTGCCTCCAGGAGTTATATCAATCTCAAGATGGCCCAAGCCTTAAGTCTAGCAATTACCACAGGGGCTTCTGTCATGGGGCCTCAAGAGTACCAAGGGTCACTATGCCCTTATGCGAGCTATTACACTTTTCACCCTATTATCATCAGTTTTCTGCTATTTCTCAGTAATTCTGAACCTAATCTACCCAAAAGTTTTAGGCATAGGATGGTGGCACCAACAGTTGGTAACCATCAAAATTGAATATAACATTATAACCTTCATGACTTTCTATCATTCCAGAAAAATTCATCTGCTCACTACTCTGGTGATAAGGAACGCTTTAGCGGCCACCATGGTGTACTCCACTATTGATGCTATAGCCAATCTGCCCACGATGCCCTTTATACTTAAACCTACTAAGAGATTTTTGACATATATAAGGCGACCTCTTGACACCTCACTCCAAGTTTGATATTGGCTTCCGCTTGACAGTAACCCTTATCAAAATCAATTGCCCACTTTACTTGTACACTGCAGCCTTGGATCAATCCCTAAAAACATGGATCAATGAGATGATAGGTAAGGGTTGTTTAATAAAGAAACCTCACCAGTATCATCACAATGGTATTTTCACAGAAGCTTGATGGCACCCTGTGGACCTGCATGGACTATGGTTACCTAAACAAAGTTATCTTTCCAGATCCTTACTCCTTCCACCTGAAGCTGTAATATCTCAGGCAATTGCAAAATTAATAGTATTTTTAATTGAACCTAGTAAATGCACTTCTCCAGGTCTGGGTTAAGGAGGGCCAATAATGGCTATCAGCCATCAAAACACGTCATGGCATATACCAGTTTAGTAACATGCCATTCAGGCTTAAAAATACCCTCACCATTTTCAAGAGGGTAATCACCACATATTAGGTGACTTACATTTCAAGCGCGCAGTGGTGTACATTGATGACATTTTGGTTCAATACCCACGCCAGAACAACACAAAAGGACTTTGTTACGAAGGGCGCCACTTTAAAAAGAGTAATCATGCATGAAAAACAGCAAAATGAAGATTTTTTACAAGTATAATACCTAGAAAACTTGGTACTTAAGGATGGACATGCCATCGCCTCCTCTAAATTAGAAGCTATAAGGACATGGGCAACTCCCACCACACAGAGACAACTTTGCAGTTTTTTATGATTAGTTAAAAACTTAAAAATGCTCCATGGGAAAAAACTGGACGCCCTCCTCCATCCCCTAATGGGAAAAATTCGAATTTGCCTGGTCAGAGGAATGTCAGTGGGCTTTTAAGTCTATTCAAGAAGTTTTTACCTCTTTGACAGTCTTGTGCAATGTTGATGAAGACAAATCATTCATAGTAGCATGTGATGCCTTCAACACAGCCGCAGGGGAAGTACTTTTACAGAAGCATGATGGCCACAAACATCTGAGTCAGCTCTCTGACCTCAGCTCACTTAACATGTGAGACTGACTTTCTATTCAGAGAGTTTACCTCACACATATTAATCACCAGACAACCTTCATTTTAATCATAATTGTTTTTTTAAGAAAAAAGACTTCTCTGATGCTACCAGTTGTAGCATCAAACTCTTTGATAGACTTTTCACACCCTTAACAATCCTCTTGTTAACACTCTCTGACATGTTCATTTGATATTGCCCTTGAGACTCAACGGAAGCCATTACAACCTATCCCTTGGTAGCTTGGATCCAAGGTACCCGCGATATTGAGTGTCTTGTTTAAATAAAACAGATCTCAGAATGGTTACTTTATTCTGCTCAAGTTCTAATTCAAAACTAGCTATTGGCAATATGATTACTTAAACTATAAGTGAAATGAAAATAATAAAACTGATATTCTGTGGAAAGATTTATTAAAGTATAAAGTGAAGTCCTTTATACTTCTTGTGAAAATAAAGATCAAAATAAATGAAGATCGTAGTTTTCTGGGAATTTGGGCAGCGATAAAGGAGATTTTCAAGATCCCCTAATGAGACGGCATCTGATTGCTGCTTTAGATGCTTCATCCATTTAGTCTATTCCAGTATTTGCAAGCTATTTCTCACGACAGTTACCCCTGTCCAGGGATGTTTAAGGGCTCTTTATTCTGTCACTTGCTTCTAGGCTGTGGGTGGTAGCATCTTCTCTAATTATTTCTTTATTACTAGATTTGGTAATCTGCTTATCAACATGTGATTTTTGCAATGGCTCTCCTTCAATGCAACTGTTGAATTTTTGGTTTGGATAAAGGCTCTCTGGTGCTTCTTCTACCGCGAATCTAACAACATGATTGAAGGGCTTTACTCATCACTTAAAGAAAATAAAAAATAAACAAAAACCAACTATTTTTATTTTTAAAGAGATTTATTAGGCGCCATGTGGAGGTAAAAAGAGAGTCTACTTAATAGTCTGATAATAGTATTTAAAACTTCAAAAGCTCTAGTTAAAATGGCTTAGGAATTTATAAATTAGGGAATATGAGCCATTAACCTATCAGATTCCTTGAACTTGCCTTGTTTGGGTGGAATGGCCAATTGGGGGACGGGAACAGGAAGGCAATTCCATTATGTAATTTTATTATAAATTTGACTCAATCAATGAGTTGGAAAATTTCATTTGGTTGGACCTCTTCCCACCCTATATATGGGGACAGTTTCCGAGGTATCACCTTTTCTAAACTAAACAAGGCTAAGTAGAGGAGCCTCCACTGAACTCCCCAAATTTGGCTGACAGTTCAATGCAATCTGACCGCATGAACTTGATTTGTTTGCCCGATCTTTAGTAAAAGTGTTGCCCCAATTTGTGGGGTTCCACCAGGAATTGACCAGGGTCTTTTGGCTGATACACGAATTATTTTCCTCCAAACCACTCTTATCAATATATCAGACTTGTAATTGTCCGACATTACCCCCTTCAAGAGTGGTAGGAGGTGAATAAGGGCATAAAAATTGGCTAAATACTCAGTTGATACTGACTATGGAAGCAAGGGATTTGATAGAGTACTCATCCCCTCACTTGTATGTGACTGAAAATGGTCCTTCCCAGATGGAACCAAGATTTTCACTTCTAGGAGTGATATGATTGCGATATACAATATCAGTCAGATATTTGAAAGAAAGGGAGAGGGACATGGAGCTCATAGCTGCTTTGCCTTCTTTAGTGACAGTCTTAGAAAAGTTAGTCATAGCTTTCGCTTGTAGTTGGATGATGTTTTGGGCCAACTTTTTCATGGCTTTCTCTGTGTCAGTTCTGTCAGTGAAAATATCTTTGGCTAGTAGAGCTGGTACCCCAGGCTCTCAGCCATACAGCTTACGGAAAGGGGACATCTTTAGGACGTTATAGTGACTAATTTGGTAAGCCATGAGGACACTGGGTAAGTAAAGATACCAGTGGAGAGGGTCTGAATTGGCCATTTTGTGGAGTATTGAGATTAGGGCTCCGTTGATCCTTCCTACAGCACCATTTGTGGATGGGTTATAAGGGGCCAAGAAGAATTGTTGTTCTCCCATGGAGGTGGCAAGGAGCTTCACCACCTGAGAAACAAAAATTTTCCATTATCACATAGGAGGACCTGGGGCACCCATGCTTGGTAAAATGTATTGGTTTAACAAGGTGGCCGTGGCTTTAGCTGTCTGAGCGGGGAGAGCTAAAGGTTCAAACCATTTGGTGAAATGATCAATATCAACTAAGCTACAGCAATTTCCACCTTTGGTCTGAGGGAGAGGACCTACCACACTCAAATTTATGGTATGGAATGGTTGTTGTGGCGTCGTAGGTTGATAATGATAACGGGCCTTGAAGATTGATTGTTTTTTACAGGTCAGGCATGCATCCAAGACTTCGTTTATGGCTTCCAAGATGCCTCACAGTAGTGTCACTCTTTCACCACTCATATGTTTTGCGTACTCCGCCATGCCCCATAATAGTGTGAAACTCCAAGATGACAGGAACTTGCTCTGATGGACAGAGATAGGGCAACCAATTTACTCCTGTTTTCTTATATAGCTTCCCATTTTCTACCTTGGTGTTGCGGAGGTGTCAATCTAGCATTTTTGTACTGGTTCATCTTGATCAACCCATGCATCTGGAGTCATGAGGAGATCATGTAGCCTCTCAGCTTCACTATTATCTAAGTGAAGAATGGGCAGCCGTGTTAACCCATCTACATTCATGTGGCGCATTCCTGCCCGCTGCTCTTTAGTCATATTATAATGCTAGAGCTTCAGAGCCCAGCAAGCTAACCGCCCGTGGGGTCCTTCATATTCTGAAACCACTTTAGAGAGGCGTGGTCTGTAATCACTTTGAAGGGAGTTCCATATAGGAATGGGCGGTAGTGTTTGACAGTGAGCAGGACAGCCAAGCACTCCTTCTCCATGACGCTGTAGTTACTCTCAGCTTTTAAAAGCATTTTAATAAAGTAAGACACGGAATGATTGCCCCATGTTTATCCAATTTGAGCTAATATAGCTCCAACAGCATAGTCAGAAGCATCTGTGAACAACACGAAGGGTTTGCTGTAGTCAGGGTGGTGGAGTATTAGCTTTTTTGCAAGAGCTCCTTCAGGGTCTCAAATGCGGCATGCTGTTCAGCACACCAATGGAAAGGGGTGTTCTTAGCCAGGAGGCGGCAAGGGGCTCGCTTATCTGGGTGAATTTTGGGATAAATTGATGATAGTACCCCATCATGCCCAAAAATACCTGGATGTCATGAAGACTTTTGGGCGCAGGCGTCTTAGACATTGCTTTAACTTTATCTTGAAGCGGTTTGATCCCATTTTTTGAGATATCGTGTCCAATGAAATACAGCTTCCTCTGGAAAAAGGTACATTTGGTGGGCTTTAGTTTTGTATTAGATGCCCGCAAGCATTAAAATCCATCCTTTATATGTGCGAGGTGTTCATTAAAGTCTTGGGGAAGGCTGTGATGTCATCAAAATAGACAATCACACAGCTCATTTTGAGATCCTGGAGAATATGATCCATCACCCGCTGGAAAGTGACAGGCGCGTTACACAACCCTTGTGGTAGTTGGGTGGGGTGGAAGAGACCCTTGCTGCTTATAAAAGTACATTTCTCCTGGCCTTATGGAGAAATGTTCATTTTCCAAGAACCGCTATCCAGGTCCATGGCTGAAAAGAACTTGGACCCATAGAGTTGGGCCAGAACATCATCAATTTGAGGGATAGGGTAACTATCCTTATTTGTGAGGTTGTTTAATTTGCAGTAGTCCATAACTACCTGATGACCTCCATTCTTTTCTTTATTATTAAGAGCGAGGATTACCAAGGGCTTTGTGACGGCACCAGTAATCCAGCATACAGAAGCTGTTCAAGCTCCGTCCGCATCTGTAGCTCTTCAACTTTTGATTTGCATTTGGGTTTGAAACGAATGGGTCTAGTATCCCCAACGTCAATAGTATGCGTCCAGCCCTTCATGTGCCCATAGTCATTGTCAGATTTGGAAAAGTGTCACTGTAGGCCTCGAGTAGGGTGTGGGCTTTTTCCAGCTCAGCTGGGGTTAGTTCTAAGGAGATATGAATAATAGGCAAAGTATAGAATGATTTATTGGCGGGTAAACCCATATCAGCCATATACCTAATATGGTGGACTTGCTTGATGTCCTCAATGGGTATTAGCAGGCCTCTTACGATCTCCTGGTGCTTTTTTACCACCATACCCTTCTTGGTGAGATTCCCTAGCAGAAGGTTAATAGGCCGATGATAGGGGGGTCAAACACGCCTGGAAAAATTCTTGGCTCAAAAGGACTAACTCCATTAATGCTAATAAGGTGCAGTAGGCAGTTGTGTGAGATTTTCATGGTAATCTTCGTTTCAAATACTCTTTGTTCCCCAGCCTTAATGACCACGTCTTCAGAAGCTTAGAAAGGAACACCATCCAAGGCGTCCACTGATGGAGGCAACATTTTTGTATGCCTACCTGAAATGGTGTAGTGCAGGGATAAAGTGGAGGAGGGATACTTCAATGTGCAAACATAATTCTTTTTATTGATCTCATCATTAGACAGAATAGGAGAAAACTCATAGTTAAGCAGGGAGAGATAGCCCTGCTTAAAATTAATAACACCCTCATATTCAAGCATAAGTTGTGTTCCAATGAGTAAATCATAGGTATTATTAGTCAAAGCCACTTCTGGAGCTGACAAGAGAAGCTTACCAAACTGTATGGGATAAGAAGAGTAGGCTCCATTGATGCGGTTGTTTGGTCCTGACATTCCAAACTCTTGAGTGTAGTTAAGGTCAGGGGCCAGCTTAAATTTTCTTTGTGAGCTTTGTTGACACAACGTTCACCGGGGACCCAGTGTCAAGGATAGCTTTAACCCGCACTCCATTAACAACGACCTCCACTTTAGTAAAGTACCACCCAAGGAGGGGGAAGAGCGAGGACCTCTTTTATATGAAAATTTGAGGCAAGGCGCTTTGCAGTTTCAGGGTATTTTTCCTGGATAGTCTGCAGGGTAAGCACACTCAGGGTAGATTGGAGAAACGTGGCAATGAGCTGGTCCATGTCACTAGCAGTGTCAATAATATTGAGACCCATTATCACTTGCTAAAGATAAATGTGATGAGGGAACTTATCCCAATTTACTCTCTCTGCGTTAATTCAATCAGGTACCTCCATTCACCTGGGGCTCCTAAAACGTAATGACCAACATTTTCATCACCCCCTCATACTCGTCATCAGAGAGGTTATCAATGCAGGTTAAGGAGCCCATAGGAGGTGGGGTAGGTTCCGTCCTTACCTTATGGGAGGATAAAATCTGGGGTTGTTCCTCCTATTTAATAACTTTTGGTGGAAGCGTTGGACTGCCACAGCTTGAGTTTCGACCTTCAAAGAAGGGGGTTGGTGCTGCCTCAAGGTGATAGGCTTCAGACTAGAGTTATCTGAATGAGAGGTTGAGGGGGATAGCACTGGAGAGGTAGATACTTTATCTTCAACAGCTTTGGGTCATTCAGTGGCTGAGTGCTTTTGTGAAACAGTCGGTTAAGCTTTTGTGACCTGGTCATTTATCCCATTGTTAGTGGGAGTGATTGGGGCCTGAGAAAGAATTTTTGCTGAAGAGCAGGCTTTAAAACCACCTGGGAAGGCCGCTCTAAAGAAGAATATAGGCAAGGCGAAGGGATGACTGCTTTCCTGACTGAGTTTTCTAAACTTAAGACGAAGGGGAGCACTGCCCTGTCACAGCCATTACCGTATGCTTATCATTATAGGAAGGAGTAACAGTTTATGCTGGCAACTTCGCAAGAGCAGTTTTCTAGAGGTTAACAGCTGTAGTAGAAGATAAATTTGTCTCTGTAGCTGCTTTACTCAAACATCCTTTGGTAGGGTCAAGCTCATAGATATCAGCAATCGCTGATAAGGCCTCCTTGATATCTTGTACAGTTGTGAAAGTGCGTTTTACAGAAGAGAGATGTATCACCAAGGAGGGATGAGGTGCTAAGCTAGCCTTGATAGCTGCAATTGCATCATTGAGAGGGAGCATTTGGGAAAGCAACAGAGGTTGAGATTTAGTATAGAAGCGCTCAACAAAAGAGGTATTCAATCCACCTTCTTGCAAACTAAGGCACATAAAGGCCTGTTTTTGCCGTTGCAAACTCTGTTTGGAGCCAAACTCATCAAGAAGCGCTTGCTTAACCTCCGCCCAAGTGATGATGTTGACCATAATGGGGACCATTATTTCTTGAGCTAAACGGTTTAAGCAGGGATAAAATTTACTGGATTTTTTGTTGGTCAGTTGCTCCTTCAATCGCAGATTCATAAACATAGAGGAAGGAGGCAATACTGACCTCACCAGATGTGAACTTGTCTCGCAGAGGGGGTTTTGTATAACTGGCCATTGAAATAGGTGCTGCTCGAGCTGTTTAAGGCGAGACAAAGCATTGGCTAGCTGTTGTTCCACAAGCGCTATCCTAGGGTTAATGTCGGTGGAAAGACTAGAAGGGTTACCACCCCCAACAGCCTCCATCATTATAACGTTTTTGTGGTGTACAGGTACCCCTGTAGTGATCACCACTTGTTGGATTAGGGGGCTGGGAAAAAGGCTCGCTGGTGCTGGTATCCTTAAATTTAACAATATAGGTGATGAGTGTTTCTCACCAGTTATATGAAAATAAAGAAAATAATTAAATAAAGTGGGTTTTGGCTTTGTGGGTTTTTATTATGGGCCGCACGGGGGTATAAGAGAGAATCCCATATAATTAATTGATATGAGTATCTAAAGCATTAAGGCTCAAACTTTGGATAGTTTGGGGAATTCCAAATTAGGTACTATGCAATTTTAGCCTATCGAGACTCAGAAAACTCACATCTCTTTGACTGAATGATGGATGGGAAATTATTATTGGCCAAGGCTTACCCATGAGGTAACAATTTGATGTGTTTCAGCCAATCCCAATCTGAGAAAATTATTTCACCTTAGGGGACCACCTGCCACACCTATAAAAGGGGGTAGTCCCCACGTAGGTGCTTGAATGTACCTGGTCATGGTTGGGGAAGCACCATCCAATGGATGCCCCATGGTCCACTTCATGGTCGGAGTGATCTAACTTTTGATTATTTATTTAGTTGCCCATAGAAGATTCGAAATTGTGTTACCCCAATTTATGAAGTTCCACCAAGAATTGGCCAGGGTTTTTTTTGGATGACTAAATCATTATTATTATGAAAAGCGATTTCCTTCTTGTCATAGACTTGTAGATGCCTGACATTTCCTCTATTTGGCCAAATTTCACCCACAACATTCTTATTCTGAAGCCTAGGAGGCAAATGTCTGACAGAGTCTAGCCCTTAAGCTGATAATTGACAATTCATCTGATATTAAGTTCTGCTTAAAATCTCCTTTCCATGGAAAGCTAGAACCCTCATTGGAAGGAGGTTTTAGATGTTATAGTGATGTATAGCAACATCCAGTCTTCTAACAGATTGGGTATTCTGCTTTTGAAACCTGTAAACGCCATTTTTATTGAGTTCCATAAAACAAATGAGCCCTCATAAGATCTTGTGGGCCTGGCTCTGAGCTAAATTTTTTTATCATATCACCCCTTAGAACTCTTAGCTGACCCCACTATGATTTTCCGCTCTTAGGAGGCAAAAACTCTTTAATAGTTGCCTTATGGCTGTTGGGACCACGGGTGTTGATACCATATATCTCTTACTTCTTGAGTCCAGGGGGACCCAAAGCTCCTGGGTGTTGGAATATACCTTTTTTGCCTTTCTTGATCAAAAAGTCTTTTCTCTAGATACTACGTCTGGAGCGTTAATTCCTGAATATATGTTTGTCCCTAAGTTTATAGAGGTTGGCCAATTTGGCTTAGAGTGGCAAAGAAGAGAGTCACCTTTATTTTGATTAGAATTCATAATATAAGGATTTCAGGAGATTTTTGGTATTGCTCCAAGCAGTCCAAACTAAGGTCCATAATTACCAAAAATTAGTGATTCTGAGGCAGGTCTAGTCATCTCTGTCAAATAGGATTTGCTCGCCACATTGATTGGGTTTGAACCCTGAGGTTAGGAAGCACTAAGAGAGAAATAGGTGATTGCATAAGTCAAGGTTTGATCCCCAACCTTGAGAGCCCCTGAATTTTGTCAGGGATTAATCCCAATAAAGGTTTGGGCTATTTGGTTGGATTAGGATCGATTCCCTTTAGCTGACACATCTAAATCTTCAATTTGAGTAGGAATTCTGACAACGCCCCTCTAGATCTTGGCGTAGGGGTGAATGGACGGAGAAAGTGATTATGTACGTGAATACTATGGTACCCTGAATGACCTCTACAATTGAGTGTTCATTGGCACACTTATAAATGACTTTGTAAGGCCCTGATCAGTTGGTGCCCAATTTGTTGTCATGACCTCCAGGCTGATAATGGTAGAAAAAGACTTGGTCACCCAGTTGGCAGGTGTACAAGGGTCATACTTATCATAAAATTGATCAGTTTCTCTACTAGCTGTAGCAGATAGGTTCTTGGAAGCCAGGGCCTGAAGTCAGATAATTTCATTGGCAAAACTTTCTCATAGTGACTTCAGGGGCTTTGGAGGAGGCTTGGTTAAGCATAATATTCACTTTAAAAGGAAGCTGGGATTTCTTCCATACAACGCTTAGAAGGGCGACATCTTAGTTATTCAATGATAGCTGATCCTATAGTCCAGAATTTTACTAGGCTAAAATTGGGGCTAATGAAGGGAGTCAGTTTATGGGTTATTTTCTAGAGGGTTGCAATTAGAGCACCGTCTGCCCACTCTACCATTACAAAAATTACAGGATGGTAGGGGGTGGAGAATATCTGTGTGGTTCCCATCAGTTTGGCTTAATCTTTCACCATCATCAATTGGAAGTTTTGTCCATTATTGGAAGAAATATGCTATAGCACACATTCTGGGTGATAATCCGATTATATAAAATTATGGTGGTAGCCTTTGCTGAAGCTGAAGGTATGGATACTGCTTTGATCCACTTGGTTAAATGGTCTATGGCTATAAGGAGAAAACACTGACTATTAGAGGCTCTTAGGAGAGAATCCACAACATAAATGCTAATAGTATGGAAGGATTCATGGGGTGGAATCACTGGATGTTGAGAATGGGGATTAAGTCCAGCTTGACTTTTGCATACCAGGAAGAACTCTAATATATCCTGGACTGAAACAAGCATTCCTTCTTAATAGCAATAAGCCTTAGACCACTGATAGGTTTTCTGAATACACACGTGGCTGACTTGCCAATGTCCTCCAATATGACGTCAGTTTGTGTCAAAGGTCATACATAGGGAACTCACTTTTTGGACACAAATTTGTTCAATTAACCATGCTTGGCTTGAAATTCGCCGATTTTTTTTGCTAATTCCTTATGAAGAGCCAGGATTAATCGTTCCATAAATGCAATTATGTTAGGAGGTCTTAGAGTCAATCCCTTTTTAGGTTCAGTTAAAGTTTATATGGGAAGCCAGTATAGAAATTCACATTTTGGTGTATGGGCCCTGGTTGATAGATAATGGAAAAGTCATGGTTTTTTAGTTTTAATTCTCATCGAGCTAATATCCCATCAGGGTCCTTCATCTGCTGTAGACATCTCAAGGAAGTATGGTTGGTAAATTATGGTGAAATGTTCCTCATATAAGTATGGTCGTAAATCCTTAATATCCAGTAGAACCGCCAAGAATTTTCATTCTGTAACGATTTAGTTGCGTTCGCTCTGAATATGGTCTTGCTATAGTAGGCGATAGGATGATCCACTGTTTTTGTCATGTTGAGATAGTATAGCTCTGATGGTTATATTGCTAGCTCGGTAAAGAGGATTAAGGGCTTATCAAAATTTGGATGAATAAGTACTGGTGTGTGGGTGAGAAAGACACATAGCAGGTTGAAGGCCTTCTGTTGCTCTACTTTCCACTTAAAGGGTATCTCTTTTGTCAATAAATACACTAGAGGCTCAGAAGTATCTGTAAAGTGGGAATAAACTGGCAATAAAATTCCACTATCCCTAAGAAAACTTTTACATCTTGTAGGGATTTAGGGGCCATCATAGCAATGTCCAAGATCTTGTCATCCATTTGGGATGTTTCAGCTTTGCTTACCTTATGGCCCAAAAACTCATCTAACTATGAAAAAAGAGTATTTTGACAGCTTGAGTTTTAACAAAGATTGCCGTTACTGCTGAAAGTCTTGTCTGGGGTGAAATAGGGTCTTGTTAAAGGTTCTCAAAAATGGTAATATCATCGAGATAAATTAGCACACAAGATAGTTTTAAATCGCCTAAGAGTCCTTCCATGGCGCATTGG
This sequence comes from Massospora cicadina, assembly GCA_022478985.1. Taxonomy (NCBI): domain Eukaryota; kingdom Fungi; phylum Entomophthoromycota; class Entomophthoromycetes; order Entomophthorales; family Entomophthoraceae; genus Massospora; species Massospora cicadina. The sequence continues at coordinate 66,149 of JAKSZP010017384.1, forward strand.
AAGGTAGCAGAAGCGTTACATAACCACAGCGGCATTTGATTGGGCTTGATTAATTTTCATTTGAAATGAGAGCGCATTTTTCATGATCCTCTGGTAACAAATTTACTTGCCAGTACCCGCTGGAAAGATCTATAAACCAAAAAATAGTGGGATCCTGACATAAGCGTAAGAAATCATCTATAAGCAGCAGAGGATAGCTATCATTTTGTGCGATATAATTGAGGCGGTGATAATCTATGACAGCACGGTGGCCACCAGCCTTCTTTCAAAATTATTAGGATTGGGGAAGCCCACGGAATTATAGAAGGCAATAGTAAACTAGCCATCATCAATTGCTGTAATTCTAAGGCCACTTGAGCTTTCTCCACTCTGGATTTTGGTATAGCCAGGATTTGAACGGAGGTTGAGCTTCAGTTTCAATTTGGTGAATTACCCCAAACATTTTCCCATAGTCACTTGGTCCTGAGGAAAAAAATTTAGCCATACTCCTCAAGAAGGTCTTTGACATTCTAGCGTTAGTTAGTGGTAAGATTATCTCCAATCCTGCTTTTGACCAGAGCTATAGAGGTATGGGATCAAATCCTAAGTTTTGTATAGAGCCAAAAAAGCTCACATTGTCAATATTCTAAATAGTCCATAGTTTCATATAGGTGATAGGGGAATGTGATAAACTTAGAGGGTATCATTCGTTAAATTCTCTGATAAGATAGAGATATAGTTCCCGTAGGCGGTCCAAAATTACTCAGTCAGGTCAATGCTTATTTTATTGAAGGGTTTGGGTTTTACTTATATCCAAAATTTGATTGGATGGGGTGATAATCTGTTTCCCATATCCACAATAACTTGTGAGCAAGAGGGTATTGTGATAGGATGAGGGGCATATAGAGGGATCCCAGCATTGGCATCCACAGCCTTTGGGGTAACTTTGTTTTCCCCTAAGACTTGGTATTCAACTTTGCAATTAGAGGACGGGTATTTGAGAAGGCATGTCCATTTTTGGGGCTCCTTTATCTTTGATGGGGAGTTTAAATATTAACGGGATCCAGTATCCTAGTTGGGACAGGTATCTTTCTTTGTTGTTGTATATGCAGTTAAACTCCAGCATCAGTTGGACCCCAATAAGCAACTCATAAGTGTTGTTATTAATGCAATGCCGGGGGCAGTAATTAAAAGTTTTTTAAATCGAAGGGGTAAGGCAGAATAAGCTCTTATCGCCTTAGTTGACTGATTACCGGCCATCACATATTCATCTTTGTGAATCAAGTTCAGAGCCATTTTTATCTTTTAAATAAGTTGAAAGGAAATAATGTCAACCAGGGAACCAGTGTCAATTATCACGAGGACTTTAACCTTATGTATGAGTACCTCTACTCAAACCATCAATGATCTAAGCTGGAATTAACGGCTAGTAAACTGTCATTAGGGATTAGTAGCAAAGCAAGCGGAGGATTCTGCTATGGCCCTACTTGGTTTATTCAATGCTTTTGAGATTTTATCCGTTAATGCTTGGCTTTCCATAGAAGAGCTGACCGCCAAAATTTGATTAGGTAACTAACAATATAAAAGTAAACAAGCTGGAGATTTTTATATCCTTGAACAGAAAGAGGTACGTCAACTTCTAAAAACGCAGCTAGCACAAAACATCCCAAATTGCTGGGAAAAGAGTTGGAGCTAGAACAAGGGTCTTGAGTCACTTGATTTTTTATCTGCATAGAGAGCTTCTTGCCCTAGAATGACTAATTTTTTTGCTGACTTACGTTGAATGACGTGACAAAAGTCAAATATTTGGTTTGTTCTCTTGCAATGAGTGCAGTTTAATTACAAGTGTAGGTGAATTGGGGGTGTAATGGCTAACACTTGGGGTTGGGGCTTATATTTGTTAAAATGAGGTGGCCCGGCAGGTTTATGTAGTTCAGCAGTAATTTTGAGAATAGTTCCTTTGATATGGAGGAGGGACTCTAAGTTAGATTTCACCGCTTTTAGATAAAGCAGAATATTTATCAAGAGCATTTATGTAATGCTTTGGTTCCAGTAAAGGTGGTGGGAAAGGACACATTCCACTACAGAGGAGCACTTTGCCAAGGAAAGGATAAGCAAAGCACCGCTAAGAAGGACGGTGAACAGAGAGACCAACGCAAGGAGGGCACAAATTTGACTAATTTGGACCTAATGAAAGCTGGCAAACAAAGCTAAACAAGTGCACATAAAATACTTAAAACAAATGGGGTTTTATTAAGCCATTTGACTAATGAGGGAAGTTGGTCTCGCAAAAACATATTTGAATACTGGGGAGAGCTGTCAATCAGCGGAAGTGGTGCCAAGCTTAGGCGAACTTATAGCCATATGCTACCGTTGGCCAAGGTCCTGTAACTCAAAGTTGTTTAGACTCAAGTTAAAGATTGCAAATTGGCTCATCCCAATTTTAAAATTATAAAAATGGAACGGATTTGAATCCCTGTTCCTCCAATAATTGTAACGAGCTGTCATAATTGGGGACGTAGCTGGTGCATATTAACTCCCTGGCTGTAACACCAGGCTGAGCATCACGCACATCCCCAGAACCTACCTGGGAATACCTTGACCATAAACAGCGTTGGTCCAATGTATGTTCCAAGTCAGTAAGGCCTTGTAACTTGACATTTTGGCCTCCTGACAACAAGCCTTATCCTTGCAATCAGTCCCCTCAATTATGTCATGTAGCCATGAAATTACCCTCTCATCCTTTTGGGGATCCACCCCTCCTCTAGGGGCTTTTTCAAGATAAAAGTTCTTATGGGCTGGGGCCAGTTTAATGGCAGCGACGGTTTGCTGACTTGGATCCTGCAGCCTCAAGAAAACGCTCATGAAAAACATTAATCAGATTTTGGGCATGGGCACAGTTGTGTGCTGGTACTCAAATGTTTTCCACTAACAAAATTTCCTTTCAGGATACTAAGTACTAAAGCCTCCTTCTTACTCTGCGGGAGGCTATGAACTCCTCCAGTTCCCACTCTGGCGCCCCATCCACGAGATAAGCCTCCAGGGTCTCTGGTGGTGGGCCCTCAAATAACGTCAGCTTGCTCCCATGAAAGTCTGCAAAGATATGGAATGAGGGGGGTTTTCAACTGGTATGAGGCGTGGCTCACTTTTCTGAAAACGCGGTAAGGCTCAATCCTCTTTGATCCGGTTCTTTTTATGGTTTCTTGATAGGGAAGTTTTGAGCATCAAGCATCCCAAGATTTCCTTACTTTTAAGCAGGACCTACCCATCTCTTTCCATTGGCTTTCTCCTTATAAACTTGCATTGCGCCTCCAAATTTGAGGCAACCCCCTGGTGTACTTTCTTTGTAGTCTTAGCAAAGTCCACCACCACTTCAACTTTGAATCCATTGCTGAGCTCTATGTTTAAGGCGGGGTTTAAACCCATGGTTGGTGAAAAATGAGGAACAACAAATAGACGCATGTTGATTACTGTTACAGCTAAACTGGGCCATGGGAAGGTGAGAAACCCAATCTTTATGGTCTGCGGTAGTATAATAACACAGGAACTTTCCAAACACTGGCTCATAGTCCGTGGGTCTATTCTGATTTCGGACCATCGAATCTTGTAGAGGACGATGAGACGGAACGAACGGTACCTTATTTGACGTTCAAAGTCTATCCGTACTCGTTCTGTCTGCCCACCCTTTTGTGGGTGATAGGCAGTTAAGCGGCAGGGGCAATTTTGAAGGGTCTTACTAAACTCTTCCCAAAAGAGAGGTAAACTGGGGCTCAATCACTAATTATCTCCTGTGCACCCCATGATGGGCGAACACATGAGATACAATGAGCTTAAACATCTCTACCACGATTACTGTAGTTCTACAGTAATATAGTAGGACTTCATAAAATGGTCCACCACTACCATGATGGCATCGTAGCCATCAGATGCAGGTAGCTCCAAAATGAATTACACCAATAGAGAGGTCCAAGGCCCTTCAGCCCTTTAAACTGAAGTAAGCAGCCCCGCGAGGGGCTGGCGATTTGGCTTCATTTGGTTGCAGACCAGGCACTCTTTAAATACCTGGCAACCTGCGTGGCTAATCCTTTCCAATTATAAGTACGGAAAATTAGTTCTAGAGTCTTCGCCTTTCCAGGATGGTCTATGGTGATCCCTTCATGATGGTACCAGATAATTTCTAGGCGAAATGGTTCAGCAGGAACCCTTAGGCGACCCTGAAACCACAACATCTCATCCTTCACGTGGTACCCTCTAGTAATATCTTTCTGATTCAGCTTGCTCTTAGCGAGGACCATAGTATATTCCGCTGACAAGGGCTTTGAAAGTACCACCTTTATGTGCACCATATTCATCCACATCTTCCAGAGGAGCAAGCGCTGACCATGAGTTGAGAGAGAGGCATTTTGGAACTTAATCTTACCTGATGGAAGCATCAAGTGGGTATTGTGTGCCTCCACCTCATTAGGATCAGGAGCTGATGTAGTGTTTCAGCTCAAAGAAGCCGCCAAACCATTCTTCTTGCCATTGGTAAACTCATAAGAAAACACAAATTGGGCCAGGGTCTCATGCTAGTAGGTCTGCTGAGAGTTCAAGACATGAGGTTCATGGTATTACATCAAGGCACGGTGAATGTACATATGTGGAATGGTCGAGATGAGCCATGCAGGTAATGAAGCCAATAGGTCAGCTCCTCAACCACTGCTAATAACTCTTTGTCATAAACGGCGTAGTTAAACTTTGGTAAAGACAAATTTCTGGAAAATTATCCTATTGGATGCTTAATCCCATCTCTGCCTACTTGTAATAAGGCACCTGGTATGGCAAAATAGGAGGCATCAATGGCAACAATAAACTCTTTTTCATGATCTACATGGTAAAGGATGAATGTGGACAACAGGGTGCACTTTACCACTTGAAAGGCATCTTGCAGGATTGGAGACCACTGGAGCACATTTTCTCCACTCGCTTTATACAAGGGTGCAGCCACCTCAGAAAGATTTGGTGTGAACTTCTTAAGGAACTTACACATCCCCAAAAAACTCCTCAATACCTTGACTGAAGTTGGAGAGGCAACTTGCAAATTTCCTGATTCTTTTCTGGAGTTATCATGTGGCCTTGGTCAAACACGACGTTGCCCAGGAAGGTGACCTGGGACTTAAAGATCTCACACTTACTGATCTTCAGCGTAAGGTTGGCTGCCCTTAAACTCTTCACTACTCGCTAAAGGTGAACTACATGGGACTCATGATCAGGGGAAAACACCAAAATATCATTTATATAGGCCACCGCGCACACACCCAGCAGGTCCCCCAAGGACGCTTCTATACGACGTTGAAAGATAACAGAAGCATTTTTAAGACCAAAGGATATAACAAAAAACTAAAAAATTCATTTTCTGGTACAAAATGCGGTGAGCCACTCCTGGCCCTTCTTGATCCGGATCTGATTAAATGCATATAAGCAATCCAATTTGTAGAAGACTCTGGACTTCTCCACATAGCAAACAATCTGAGAGTCCAACGGGTTGGGATTAAATCTGGCACAGGGACATTTTTAGGTTCCCATAATCTAGCATGGATGTAGAGTAACATTGACTTTCTCCACAAAGAGAAGAGGGGAGCATATTGGAGAGGTACGCTGAAATATTGCACCTTTAACTGACTGTTCTTTGACTCACACATCCAACGCTGCTTCCTCCCATACAGTTAAGGGGTAAATATGAGAAATATATGCACCAAATCAATGGTGAGTTAGAACTCGCAATCAAGCTCTAAATAAGCTGGTAGTACATTGGCTGAAGCTGCATCAAACAAAGATTCTAGACTTTACAAACAGGAAATTAAGGGTACCTTCAAAGAGGGCTTTAGCATCGGTGCTAGACTGAGTATGTTGACATTGGGACATTGGGGCAAATTGCTATGACAGTTCGCTTCAGACATGGGGATAACTCATTCATGGACATTCTACAAAGTTAATGATATGGTATTGTCTTTCATGTTTTTTCTGAGGGCAAACATTTCGCCACCACTCCACTCCCAAAATGATGTTATACAAGAGGTTTTATTTGCTTGGAAGTGGTCAGACAAATGGTATCTTACAACTTGATATTTCACTAACCCTAGAAACTCCAACGTGGGAATACCTTGGTAAGCCCCTACCTTAACTATACCACCAGTCAAGTAACTTAACTCAAGATAGTTTTCTAGGTCCTGGTCAATAAACTCTGAGGCTCCTGTATCTACCAAAATGTTTGTGCTTGTTTTTTCTAAAGGGGAAGAAAGGGTAGCAGTCAACAAAAATATCCAGAATTATCTTTATTCATAGCAGACAATGCCAACACTTCACCAGAAAAATTTTTATCTGGCATAAGCATGCCTCCAAGGTAAGTCTTTGCATCATAAAATGGAAAGGAATAGTTAGCCACACTTACTACTGAGGTCACATATCCCACCATATCTTCAGAAATTGCATAAACATTTTTATAATAAAGAAGTAACACCTTTTCCACCGCCTGTGTTCTGCTGATCATGGTAGGGGTCAAGCGCAGGTTCTTTTGGGGTGATCTGTTATACTGAATTGGGCTTCAAATTAGAGCCGCAAAGGATGATATTTGGCTCGTTTTTATAAGAAATTGGCGTTATAAAGCGCATTAGGGACGTGGACGACCCCATACCCATTTTGGTGGCTGTTTGTGCATTGATATACAAGGCCATCACCACCAGTCCCTTTGTTGATGAGCCTGCCTGCACCATACAAATGCGGTGCTTAAAAAATTATTCTAATTATATTTTTTGTTAATTTTGGGGGAATTCAGGGAATCAACACTTGGATTGCAAAACGTCCAATTTCACCAGGTACAAGATATAATGGTGGGTAATTCCCAGTTGGAGGTAGCAAGGATAACGCAGAGAAACACTAACCATTGGCAAAATGAGAAAATGGTGGTGAGCCCCACCGCAGCCATGACTAACAGCTGGCACACCCAATTCACGCTTTGTGAAAGTCCTGTATGGATAATCCTTGTGCATGTAAAAAAATTGTTGATCATCTAATGTAAAGAGAGTGTCTGTAGCTCTCCTGTTCCCAGAGAGTTGGTGCAAGATGCACAACCACACCGCCAGGGAACCAGTCATTAGGAGTATGGTAAACAGGGCACTGCAGAGGGTTCCTGAGCCAAAGTAACTCAGGTCAAGAGTGTACAACGCTGTGTATAGTAGTTGGTAATAAATAAAAAACAACGCTTGGGTGGATTCCCCTTTGGGGTCCACCCAAGTGGAGATCTGTGTTGGAGCGCTTGGGTGCCTTAGTCTGGAGGTGACCAGGGGGCCCAGTGGTGCAACAGATCTGGTAGATAATTTTGTGTAAATAAAAGGGCCAACGTTGTTAGAGACCTCCCTGGGGAGGTTCACGCACAGGTTTGCCCAAGGAACCATTTTAAAAAATGTAAACTAATGGGAAAATTTATTAAGGAGGATGACCAACAAGGAAAGTTAATCTCAAGAACCATACCTAAAACAAGGGGAGGCTGGTCATCAATCAGGGAAAATGGTTCCAAGCCTAAGTGAACCAATTGGTACACCCTACCATTGGCCAGGGTAGTGTAGTTCGAGATTGACCAAAGTCAAGTTTTTGATTGCAGGCTGAGCTATCCTTATTTGGAAATGTTTAAAGTTGAATGGGTTTCAAACCCCCGTTCTCTGAGCAACCAAACTGAACTGTCATCATTAAGAAGATAACTAGTGCTTTTTAATGCCCTTGCTGTAATACAGGGCTGGGCATCATGCACTTCCCCTGGACCAACCTAGGCATATCTAGCCTTCACCCAGCTTTGGTTCAAGGTATTCTTTAAGTCAGGGAGGTCCTGCAGCTTGATCTTTTTTGACTTCTGACGTCCAGACTTATTCTGGCAGTTGGTTCCCTCAACGACGTCATGTAACCATGATATTGGCAGTCCCTAAGGCTCATTTCAGCCATTGACTGATCACTGACAATTAAAAGTATTCCCCCAACCCCATCCTCACACACACACACACACACACACACACACACACACACACACACACACACACACACACACACACACACACACACACACACACACACACACACACACACACACACACACACACACACACACACACACACACACACACACACACACACACACACACACACACACACACACACACACACACACACACACACACACACACACACACACACACACACACACACACACACACCACACACACACACACACACACACACACACACACACACACACACACACACACACACACACACACACACACACACACACACACACACACACACACACACACACACACACACACACACACACACACACACACACACACACACACACACACACACACACACACACACACACACACACACACACACACACACACACACACACACACACACACACACACACACACACACACACACACACACACACACACACACACACACACACACACACACACACACACACACACACACACACACACACCCCATATAAGCCCAATATTTCTAATAAGTTGGCACACACCACACACACACACACACACACACACACACACACACACACACACACACACACACACACACACACACACACACACACACACACACACACACACACACACACACACACACACACACACACACACACAAGTTTATTTTTAATAGTCCATATTGTGGATCTAACTGTATATTATTCCATTTAAATCCAAAGGTCAATAAATTAAATTACATTGATGAGTTAAGTTCTTGTAGAACCGGTGGTAGTAGCTTATCCATCTGGTTGAACCTATCAAGAGTGTTAGTATTCCTGTATTCCTCTATGATATTGAGTTCACTCTATCAAAATATTTATAACGTGATATGAGTCTTCTTAAGGATCTTTAAAACTCAGAGTACTATTCCCAACCTTCTTTATTAGGGTTCCCCATAGAGGCTTAGCTGCCTTTCAAGATTTAAGCTCCCTCACAATTCTCTCCCCTACTATATAGGCAACCACTTTTTTTAGTGTAAATGCCCAGTTAAGTTCTTTAGTATAATTCCCTCTGATAAACCAACCTTGTCTTTATATATTTTTTAACATAAATCTTACAACCTTTGTTTTTAGTAGCATTATCAATATCTTGCAATGCATGACGCCATCTACAAAGCAGCACAAACATTCATGAAGTAACAATTGCAATCTTTGATGAAATTATTCTCCACGTCTTTGCAGATTTCACAAACCCTTGATTTTTGATCCTGTATGTCAATCTGTTACGCACACTGTGGATACCTTTAAGCATGAATTACTATGTTAATCTGTCACTAACTTGGTGTGATCGTCCTAATCCATCTTTCTTATATAGTTTTAATCTTTTCTCATATAACAACCAACATCTGATGATTTCAGAGGGGTCGTCACCCTCCATACCTCTCCTGACCATGAGGTTTGCCCCAGTAAGACCTGTGGCTGCCCCCATCACAGCCTTCTGGCTTATTATAAGGCCTCTAGTATGGTATTAAATCAATATGTTCCTTATCTAATCACTCTAACTTCTCACTTTTAAGTCGCTAGGTCATCTGAGCCTTATCATTCTGGGACATTCATGAAAATCAATACACCTAGCTTGCATGGCCAGCTTTCTTTCAGTCAGCTTGAAGCATGACAGCACTACAATGAGTAATAAACTGGTGTAGACCTAATCTCAGAAGTCATATGTGCTGAGATGTGGGGCATCTATGCCTGGCCAGCACCAATTTACAAATCAGTTATATCTTGTGCCTCTATACTATGCTTCTATATTAGGCATATTACCAGGCTATACCTCCTTCTTGGCTTGATGGTACCAGGTTAAAATGATAGCAGCAACTCAGTCACAGAAAGGCATCAATACTATGGGGAATTCCAGGATATCATCCCATCCTATAAACCAGACACTAGACTATTTAAGCTTAAGGAAATAAAAATCTCTTTTAAGGGAGGATAAAGCATGATTTGAAGCTAAAATCTGTATGTCTGGAGATCCAACCTCTTGGATTGAATCAGGAAATGGTCCCTTATAGGAAGAAGAAGGGACCTAATGCCCCTGTGGAGCCCTTGGCTCAACTGGGGGGCTTGGGACATGTGATTAATGAATGTTGGGTCACTGCATTGGCCTCAAATGATTCCTAAGTCAGAAAACCTGGTCCAGAACATGAAATCCGAAATTCTGAATCCAAAAAAGCCAATCCAAGTCAAAAATCCGTTTTTTTGAAAAAAAGTAAATATTTTAAAAATTTGTCAGAATCAACCCTGGTGGAATTAATTCTGCCACACATTTAATCTGAGTAAATCTGCTCAAGTTTGGATTAGTGAGTGTCCCTCCCTGGTGGATCAGACAATTACATTGCCAGAGCTTTTGCGTCCTTTGTGTAAGCTGGATGATGAAACCCCAAGCCCAGGATGAGTACCCATGAGTACATCATCTGTCACTGTCCAAGAAAACACACCCACGACCCCTTTTATCACATTTCTCGTATATAAGGCAACTGCCTCTGGAAGGAGCAATTGTCAGTCCATTTTTCCTTTTAATTTAAATAAAGTTAATTATTACCCAAACCTACTCCGCAGACTTCATCTCTCTTTTTCCAGTATACTATCACTTAACCCAGCCAAGTACAAAGCAATCTGAGTTTTAAAGCTGATGGTTGTTGAGTGGCCCTCCAAGCCATTAATCTGGTGGCCATTAGACGGTGATTGCACTGATCAAAGATTTAACCATGGGCATGTGACACCAATCCACTTCTTCTGAAGAGTTTTTAGATCTATTAAAACTCTCCACATCAATTTTCTCCTCCTTTGGCTCCTGATGGATGAGCTACAGGTCCACATCCCACTTTGCAGAACAGTCAAAGAATTTGGACTAATTTGCACTATGATCCACTGGTAGTTTGGCACAATCTGGGTAGAATGAGGCCACCTCCGCTAATTGAGATTCTCCATTAAAAGTTTATAAATAGCTGTCCTTGCAACCACAAGGTGGTATTCAGACACCAGAATATCCGGGCCATATTGCTGAGGGCCATTCTTACCCAACCAATTTATAGAATTGATCCGCCATCCCAGCAACGTTCCCAACCCCTCAACCCATTGTGAAACCCCTCAACGGGTGCAAGGCAAAGCCCAAGGCCTCCCAACAGTCAAATTGATTTGATTCAATTTATTACCCAATTAAATTTCCAAGATTTCAAAATAAAAATTTATTTTCAGAGTTTTTATTATAATGAAACAATATCAGAAAGTTTGGAAAAGGAGCCCAAATATCACCAACTGCAAACCCAGGAGAATTGGTCATCCTCTTTGCCTCTTACACCCTTGGAAGATGCCCCAGCAAGACCCGTGATTGCCCCATTGCAGGAATTTGTTTTGCTATGGGGCCTTTTGTACGTTCTTTAACTTTTATTTCCCTCACAAGAATTATAGGGGATCCCTTCTGCAATTGATCAGAGCTGCTATGCCATTATCATTCTGGGCTTTCCCCTGGGTTGTTGCACACCCAGATTGGAAGCCCAGTCTTACTTTAATTAGCAAATTCCATGAAATAATGGACTGACCAATGACTTCAGCACTTTCCACCCTCCTCATGGGATCAGGCAAAGCAGTTGCTTACTTAATTATGATGAATTTGCATTCCCTATGTGACTTAGTTTTCTATTACTGGTCACTCATCTCCTTTTGTAGGGCATGCAAACAACTTCTTTTGACCCAGGATAGCATCCATCCAGCACCAGTAAATCAGGCTTCACCTTTGTCAAGTGTAGTGACAATGAGAAATTTCCCAGTCCCATCGCCTGAAGTAGCAGAACAGGCGCTAGATGCTCTGATATAGCTTCATGTACTCTTTACAGCTGGGTGTTCTCAAACTCCCACTCCCACTGATGCACAGAGCAGTGTGGCTCATTTAGATGCTATTGATGGAGAAGCACGCCGCTGGGTCAGAGGAGTATTAAGGGCTGCAAACAAAATGGGGAATCACACTCCCTTATTGAGTTTAATATCTGATTCAGTACAAGAACCTGAATCTATAGCATCTTGCTTCTAACATCTCTTTAACCTCCACCAGAAGGTCCCTGACTTGCCTTCACTGGTAGAGGCCTTCACAGCATTAGTATTTTCAGCTGGGATTCCTACAAACATTGCAATGGCAGCTTTCAGAGCAGCCTTGAACAGCTCTGCAGCTAGAAATGCCGCATAGGATCCTCTTCCAGTATCCACGGAGGCTGAATTTACCTTAGCGTATTCAGCGAAGAAAAACCCTTCTGTGCAAATATACCATCAGTGGCAGTAATGACATCTACACCACCTGCAAACACCCTCCCAGCTAGTTCATTCCAGTACAAACCACCTGCTCCTACCTCTTCGGGGAATAAGGGTCCAGGGAAGCGCTCCCCTGGGGTTTCAGTGGTATCTCCCTACTTGCAGGTTACTTTGAAGAGTAACCACCAGTGGAGAGTCCCTTCCCCTTCTCTGCAGATGAGTGGTTGAATGTGACATGGATCCAAGTAATCCTACCCTAACAACCATACAAATGGCCCAGGTGGAAGCCCATGTGGCACCTGATCAGGAAACTGATTCTCATACCACTGAGCCTATTCCTTCTCCCACCAGGTCAGCCTAACCCACCATACAGAACCATGAAAGTCCCTCGCCCACAACAGCTGTGAAAAAAGGCATAGTGGTAAACCATCCAATCCCATCCTGCCTAGGGACCAGGAGAACCTCACAGAGGGATCCCACGAGAATCAGAGTAGCTCATTGGTTACCAATGGACCGCTTCTCATTATGGGGCAAGCCCCACTTTTCGCTGCCCTCTCTCTTTCCATAACCTATAAATAGGACCAAGCTTATCTCCTGTTTCCCATTATTTTAGGAGTAGTATTAGAGAAGTTTACAGTACAAGCACTCCTTGATACTGGAGCAGCGGGCAACATTATGGATCTAAGAGTGGCACAGTCCCTAGACCTGAACACGGTGCTAGCTCCTTCTATATTATGTGCTTCATCTGCACCAATGACCTGCCATACTGTTCAACGTTTAGTGCAGTTTTTCATCCACAAATTTGGCTTCTGCGACTATTTTTCAGCTGTACCTGATTTACTATACCTTGTCATCATAGGGGTAGGGTGGTGGCGTCGCCAACAGGTGAACATCAATCTAGAACTTAACTCTTTGTCCTTTGCCAATAAGAGATGTAGTTGGAAATTCCCACTGTTTAAACCCTCACAACAAAGCCCTCATTCAGCTTAATTTCTCTCTCAAAGATGCCCCCTTTGGACCTTCCTCTAAGATCTTCTTGACTTCCTAGCCCATATAAGGATGTCTTTGACATGAAAAAGTGCAACTCGACTTCCATCACATTCAGAATATGATCTTGCCTTCCAACTAACAGTACGTCTTGCTAAGATTAATTGCTCATTGTGCCCTCACACGTAGGAAAAAATAAGGCGCTGGGAATATGGCTAGATGACATGCTGGACAAATGATGGATCGTTAAGAAATCCTCCCCCATTGCCTCACCAGTTGTCTTTTCCCAGAAGGTGGATGGGACCTTACGCCCATGTGTGGGCTATGGCCATGTCAAAAATGTGACAGTTACAGATCCTTACCCCCTTCCTTTGGAACAAACCATTGCTCAGTCCGTTGCTTAATCTGAAATATAAATTTAAAGTTGGACCTGGTTAATGCCTTTAACCAGGCGAGAGTCACGGAGGTCCAAGAGTGACTCACAGCCATTATGACAAGGCGTGGGATATTTCAGCTTAAGGTGATGCCATTTGGACTGAAGAACGCACCAGCAACCTTCCAACTATTGATTGATGATGTCCTGAGGGACCTAATATTTACCTGTGCTTTCGCTTACATCAATTATATCTTAATCCATTACCCAACCCATGAACAGCACACCAAGGATTTGAAGGCTGTAATAGCAGCCCTTCTCAAGGCAGATCTCTTTGTCAAGCCTTCCAAATGCGAATTCTTTCAAGAGGAATTAACTTTAATAAAGAAATTGGTCCTTAAGGATGGGTATGCTGTCCCCCCTGTAAGCTGGAGGCCATTCAGTCCATGCCAACCCCTACCACCCAAAAAAAACTAAGAAGTTTCCTGGGCACTGTGATTTTACTAAAAAAGTTTTCTCCTGCACTCTCCCAGCTGTTGTGACCCTTTCATCCACTGACAGGAAAGAATGTCCTTTTTAGATGGGCAGAGGAATGTCAACAAGCCTTTGAGGCAATCAAACCTGTTTTTCTGTCAGCGCCAGTCATGCAGCATGCTGACACATCCAAGCAATTCATTGTGGCATGTGATGCATCAGAAGTTGAATTGAGAGAGGTATTGTTGCAAGAGCATGAAGAGATGGAGCATCCGGTGACATGCTTCTCAAGGAAATTCACCTCCACAGAACAATTATGAGCAATCTATGATAGAGAGTTGGCTGCGGTGGCATGGTCGCTGACTCATTGGAGAAATCTTCTTCATGGAGCAAAGCATTAAGTCACTGTATGCACTGACCATAAGTCCTTACTGTATTATCATAAACCCCAAAAGCTGTATTACCATCAAACACGCACATACAGGGATCTTTTTAACTTTCACTTCAAGTATTAGTTCATAAAAGGGCCACTAAATGTGCTGCCTGATATGTTGAGTCGCAACCCTGCCTTGGCTCCAGGCCAATAGGAGGACCTGTCTGAGCTCGCTACAGTGGTGCCTTCCACCATAATCCTCTCACTCACCCCTGTCATGGTAGCATATGCTGATATATCTCCAGAAACACCTATGTGTGAACGAGTTTTAGCAGGTCAACTATGTTTCCCAGAGGGAATTGAATTGGTGAATGACCTGGATACTAAGCAGCGCAAACGTCCCCTGTACCACTTAAAGGATGGGATAATCATTTTTTAGGATAGGATTTGGGTCCCACCCACCCTGCGCATGCAGTTTTTTGAAGAGCATCACATCTCACCTGCAGTAGGCCGTCCTGGTTCAAAGAAATGTGCTGAGTTAGTCAAAAGAACCTACAGTTGGCCCTGGCTCTCCAAGAATATCCCAGCTTGGTATCAAGCTATGTTACCCGTGCTCTCTCTAAATCAGACTTCACAGAAAAAAAGGCCTTCTCTACCTTTTGTAACAAGCTGAGGGTCCACGGACGTCTGTTTCAGTGGACTTCATTGTTGAAACTTCCCATGTCTAAGGGGTTTTATTCCATAATGGTGGTTGTGGATATGTTCACCAAGTTTACGTTGTTTATCCCATGTAATACTACTATAACAGCGGCAGATACTGCAGCACTCTTCATCACTCATGTATTCTCCATTTTTGGACTACCAACGAAAATTGTAAGTGACCGTAGTCCGCAGTTCACAGCCAGGTTTTGGAATGCCTTGCTGGGACTTCTTATCATCAAATCCTGCCGTTCTACAGCATATCACCCACAATTGGATGGGCAAACTGAGAAATTAATAAAGTTTTATAACAATATTTACTTTGTTAGTCCTCAGCCACCCAGGACACATGGGCCACAGACCTTCCTTTAGTGCAATTTGCCTACAATAATGCCCACACTCTTCACTGGACTTTCCCCCTTTGAAGCAACATTAGGTTACAACCCATTTTCCAGATCGGAGCACGCTTAACCTCATCAGTCCCTGCAGCAGAGGACTAAATCATCCAGATCCAAGATACCAAAAAGTTTTTCCAGAAGCACTTATCAAAAGCCTTTGGAGACTATAAGAAGTTTGCAGATAGAAAATGACTTTCAGGGCATAAAATCTTTGTAGGCTCACTTGTTATGCTTGACACTCACCACTTGAATATGAAGATTCCTTCTAGAAATTTGGCTAGTAAGCGCTCTGGCCTTTTTGAATTAGAAAAGTATTTGGGTAATGGTGCATACCGCATCAAGCTTTCTGCCTTTGGAAACAACATAATGTTTTCCACATCTCTCAACTATCCCCCTTTAAGGGTGAGCTTCCTTATATCCCTGAGCCCATTATTGTGTGGGACTCTCAAGAGGCAGAAGTGGAGGCAATACTGGCCTCAAGGAAATCCAGGAGGTCGGTCCAATACCTGGTTGCATGGAAAGGTTACCTAGCCAATGAAAGTAGCTGGCTAAGTGCAAAGGACTGTGAGAATTGCAAGTATTTAGCAGCTGAGTTCCATGAGTCACATCTTGAGGCCCCCTATTCACCGAAGAAAACCGCTACTATTTTGGCCATCAAATTCCCTACTAGACACAAAAACTATGCCCTGGTTCACGTACCAGAAGGAGGAATGTTTCCCGTTCAAAAAGAAGAGTATAATGTAAGTATGGAGACCCAACCTCTTAATTTTAACCAGGAAAAAGTCTCTTATAGAAAGAAGAAGAATTTAATGCCCCTGTGGAGCCCTTGGATCAACTGGGGGTACTTGGGACATGTGGTTGATGAACGTTAGGTCACTGCATTGGCCCCAAAAGATCCCTCCACAGTATCCCCTTTGGCTGCTTCTTCTTTGGTTAAAAGAATAAAAGAGGTTCATAGTAAGGTAATACAGGCCAGAAGTCAGTAACAGCACCTATCCCTCCACTGGCCTCCACTCCGCCATCCCTCACTTCCTTAAAAAAAAGGAAATTGGCCTCAAACTCAGGAAATGGTTCCTTAGTCAGGAAACCCAGTCTGTAAAATAAAATTTAAAAATCTGGGTCTGAAAAAGCCAAGCCAAGTCAAAAATTTGTTATTGAAAATTTTTAAAAAATCTTGAAAAAATTTGTCAGAAACAACCCTGGCGGAGTCCAATTCTGCCACCCATTTAATCTGAGTAAATTTGCTCAAGTTTGTATCAATGCGGGTCCCTCCCTGGTGGATTAGACAATTATGTTGCTAGAGCTTTTGTAACCTTTGCGTAAGCTGGGTGATGACACCCCAAGCCAGGCTGAGTACCTGTTGGAGATTTAACTGCAATGACCAATTCTAACGAAGATCAAGGTTTGATGTCATAGTCTAATAAGATCTTAAAATCCCCTTCAGAGATATCTGATTTTCAATTAGATCATCAATCACCCGTTGAGGTTATCAGCCTCCTCTGATGGATGAGGCTAAGCAATCTGAAGGGGCTAAGCCCTCAACAAGAACATTAATCCTATCTAATAAGAACTTTATCAAATCTGGCCATCACAAGTATATTAATAATAATTAGCAATATCAAACCTCTATTCAGGAAAGATCTTACCTCAATTGAAGCATGAAGATTCTCACAAAGAATTACCAAATCTACTCCTATAATATTCCTCATTTTTAACTAATCTAGTACCACCTATTTTATCTCATGAGCTCTATTTTGGTCAATTCATAACAAAATTCAGTATATTCTAATTGGAATTTATTATTGCAACGAAACTTATAACTTTGTTGCCTTGTTTCCACCTTTACTAGAGCCACGAAACTAATAATTTCGTAGCCTTCATAGCACCTAGATATTTCAATTTCTCACGAAATTCCAATACTGGTGCTCCCTGCCAGGTCTGCTTCCAAGCTACCTGGTGTTGGGGTTTTGCCCATATTCCCAGCATTTAAAATACCAGTAATCACTAGGGGATAATTTCCTAATGTGAGGTGAATTGTAAATTGGTAGACCCTAATTTATGGAGTAACTATGTTTGGGGGATTTTGTGATATTCGCTTGGTCATATCCATTGGTGATCAATAAGGATGAATGCTTAAGATCTCGTTGGGTAGAGTTTCTGACAAATTAGGGACATCTGATAATGATTAACTCTCAGGTGTACCGATTGGGATTGGTCAGGTTTCATCACTGAATGATTGGGAATGTAAATAGCAAGTTGTAAGGTGAGTGATGCCACCTGCAACTAGATAATCAATCAGTTAGCTTGTGACCTATCTTAATGGGTAACAAGTCCCATTACCTAAGCATGTCACTAGTCAAAATGGTTGGTTTTCTTAGATTGAGAGGAAAACGTTAGGGACACATATTCTGACTCTTTCCATTTAGGCCTTGAGGATGTCTAATGATGGAATCCTAGCCAGGATGGGGAAGACTATCGCTGCCGAGATGAGGATGGGTGATTCAACAGCAACATCTGCCATTTCATTGAAGAGGTGTCAACTGAGGGTTAGACAACTGAATCCCCCTATAAATTCCATAGGGTTCACTATGATTAAAAAAAGAGTAATTATGAGAACAGAGTTATATAGTTCTATAGTTTTTCATCTGGTATATAGTTTAAGTAGTAAACTATTATCAGCTTTCAATTGTTCTACTCTTCTTAAGGATATTATTGCTGTGTTTAACAATTGGGAGACTCTTTTAAGGAAAAGAGTAAAGATCTGAACAGGGATCTAGAGAAAAAGAAGAAACTATTGGGGATTGCTGCTGACTGTGTGTTGGACCAAAGAAACTGTCACCAGGGAATCTCAGAGATTGGGATGGACAGTACAAGGGAACAAATCCCTATATAAAGACATCTCAAGTATTTTGAGTGGGAATACTGGCTGAGCGTTGGCTGAGATCTAAGAATACACTCAAATATGGATAATAGTTATCATACTACTATTAGCTGATAACTAAATATACTAAGTAACACGGACAAAGTGCACAAGAACTGAACTTGTGCAGTAATAAGCTTATAGGGGTTATTGGCTGAATAATAACCAGAACTAATAAATTTTATACCTGTTAAAAACATATTATCACAACGATGAATATGTCTAGCCAAGAAAGCACCTCTTCCGAGGAATCAATGAGTATCACCTAATGGATACACTCTAACAGGCAGGAGATGTCTTCCACTAATATCAGTGATATTCACTTTTTGAGCATCTATGGACTTGGCCATTGAGGGCCCTGACCAGGATAATTATAAAATCAATCTGCAGACGTGAAAGAAACAGTCAAGGGATTAATAAAGGGGGCTATTAAGCCTGGTGCCCATCCTAAATTAAAAATGAGCATCTAAGATTTTATCTAGCATGATGGAATTATATAACAGAGTGGTTTTACAACATACCAAAGTTGGTTTGGTTAGAACAGAGTAGTATCTCTGCAGTATGTGCATCCCGTCACTTATCACGTACTCCAGATTTTGAGATTACATCATCTTTAGATCCAACGCCAGTTGACCCTGGCGCAACAATTTCATTCTCAGCTATCCTCTTTCTATGAGACAGCTTCTAACCTTGGTCAGGATAATCGTGAATCCATACTCAATAATAGGAGGGAAATCAATGCTCTACATAACCATCTGGTGATAATTGACAATGGAGTTGTGTGTTACATCGGCCAAGAAGTATCTCAACAGGTTAATGATGTCACTAATCCTATTCAATACCAAATCACTACCCTTGAAGATGAGATTACTAAACAACTGGGAGAATTGTGGGCTCAACATGAGAAACGCTTTGTTTAATTGACGGCTACTTCAACAACGTGTCCAAATTGTGGATAATATTCAAGAAGGTGGACCCAGTCCTGTTTGTCCTCATGGACCTCCGGTACCACCTAGTTCTCCTTCAGTCACCCCAGGACCCACTGGTGAACGAGGTCCTCAAGGACCTGCAGATCAACAGGGCCCCCTGGACCTGCAGGTTGTGACGGTTTTCAAGGACCCCAGAGACATCCTGGTCCCCCAGCTCAACGCTTTCAGTTTACAATTCTGAACCTTTGAGTCTACTGGTAACAAGAGTACAGGCGTTAGAAAACCAAATTCAAGCCATAGCTCAAGGATGTTTCTTATCTCTGAAAGCGTTTTAACTAACCCAGATTATTCACTTGCCAACTTATTTTATGGCGTTGATAATGCTCATCATCTATGCGATGCTAACCAATCTACAAAAGAAACTCAGTTTGCAATGTTAATAGCTTCCATTGATCATTTAACTGCTAAATATGGAGTACAAAATAATAAGCAAACAGAAATGCTCACTGCAATTTCTAACTTAAATCAATTGCTTGCAAATGACCAATTTACACAATAGGTAAAAATTACAGGATGATCTCAACCATTTACGACAAGTTGAGCAAATTTCTACTCAATACCATATTCCTGAGTCCAAACCCTCTAAAGCTGATCCAGTCATGGTATCTGGCATACATGTCTTAAGCAATGAACTCATTGCTTTCAAACCTGCCTTTGATAATAAGTATGAGCCAGGTAAAGGTAGCATTCATTCTTTTATATTTGTCTATGAGTGAGCAATGGACGGGGCGACAGATCAACAGAAAGTTTGGCATATTACTTCATGTTTAAGCCGCTTTGCTCAAAAAATTATGGTCCCTTACCTTAAGGTTTGCAATATGTGGGATCAAGTGAAAATCGCCCTTATTAAGGAATTCAGAAGTGATCAAATTCTATCTAATCAAAAGCAAGCCTTTATGAGCATCCAAGTCAAGCGAGGAGAGTAAGTTTAAATTTGCTAAGAGATTTTATCATGAGCCAAGACTCTCACTACTTGTGTTTGTATTACTGTAGATGATGCCATTTTGACTGTGATGAGTGCATTTGCTTCTCGTACTCAGTTGTTACTATATTTAAAATCTCATAGAGTTAATTTCAGATCTATTCTCGACATCAAAGAGGCATTAATGGAGATTCCTAACGGTGTGGTGCACCCAAACTCTGCTAATAACCTTTGTTCCTATATCCATGTGGTGCCGCCTAGACCCAAACCCAAACCTAAGAAGGATGCTTACAGCTATTGCGGTCTAGTGAGTCATATGGAAACTCAATGTTGGAAGAAACAAGCAGAAGAGTTGAAAAAAGAGGTGTCAGCATAGGTCAAGAGGCTCCCTGTTCTGACCTACCCCTGTTCCTCAATTGCAATCTTTTAATACTCCTAAAAACTGTTATGTGATATCTGCTCCTGTAAACTTGACATCCCTGATGATTTAGTCAACCAAGATACTATTTCTTCTTATGTATCTGTTTCATCTTCTAATTCAATTCAATCATTTAGTCCCTCAATATATTAAATCCCACACTTTGGCACTGATGTGACCCGGGTGGAAGTCATAGTATGCAAAGTAAAAGCTTTGGCTATCATCAGTATGGGATTGCCCATAAATTTGATCTCGTTCAGGCTTATGAAAAGTATCAAAGTGGCACTGGACTTAAATCATTCTCAAGACTATGGAAATGCTGGTCCTTCATATACTAAATCCATAGGAGCTTAGTCTTCCCTTCTAATGCGCTTTGGAAAGTTGGTTATTTTGGCCCCTGCAGTAGAGTTGGACAATAACTGCTATGACTTGCTTTTGGGAACCAAATTTCTTATTGTTTTTGATGCGATAATTAGTCTTAAGGATAATTATCTTTCTTTAATTGGATACCAAGTACTTTAATTTTAAAAGATGTCCCCAATAGCAAAGGCAAAATCAAAAAACGCGTTTTCTTTATTGGAATATCCTAATTCTATCCCTTGTCTTTTTTTAGTACTAGATGGTATTCTATCCCTTGTCTTGAATACTAAATTTTGATACCCAAGGCTATTCTGCCTCCATCAGCTTGTGCATCAGAAGGAATGCCTTTATAATCTATCAATTTGATTACTATTCCTCTAAATGCTCAAGTTATAACTGATACTGGAGTACAAGTATTTTGTGACAGCTGATCATGTATTAGATATCTCTAGTAACGGTAATCCCTCTCATTTGGAGGCCTTAACCTGCCCCATTGTTCTTGATCCCGCTTATAATGGGACTGTTCTAGTCTTACTGGCTAATATAACCTCTTGACCTATGAGATTGAATCAAACTAACCCTATCACTCATGTGCGGCCTATTCTTGTGAATGAAATTTTATCCATCTCAGGATGTGGGAAATTTACGTGATTTTGGGCTGGAAGATCCACCTATCATTGCTAGAGTTGACATTAAATTTGAAGATTCACTTACTCCAGAACAATAGCATGAAGCTGAGGCTCTAATTGAAGAGTACGCGGATATATTCGCCAAGGGTTCAGTAGATTTTGGGCTAATGAAAGATGTGCATCATCAGGTGTAAACTGGGGATGCTCCCCCTATTTGATACCAGCTTTATTGCAAATCTAAAATCAAGGAGGCTCAGGTCTCAGTGGAATTGAAACAACTTTTTGATGTGGGGCTACTAATGCCTTCTCAAAGTCCATGGGCTTGCCTTCTACTTCTCATCTGAAAAAAGATGGAGATCATAGAGTGGTTATAGACTTTCGTCAGCTTTAAGCTGTTACCCAAAAAGGTTCTTATCATCTACCTCACATTGATAACTCATTAAGACTATTGTCTGGGTCACAGTTTTTAATGGCCATGGACCTTGCTAGTGGCTACTGGCAAATTGACTTAGCTTCAGAAGACCGTCAAAAATGCGCCTTGATTTCTACTGAAGGGTTATTTGAACCTACTCATATACCGCAGGGGCTTTGTAATGCCCCTTCTACTTTTCAAAGAGCCATGGATAACTTATTTGGTGATTCTAAACTTTACTGCGTTTTAGTTTATTTAGATGATGTTACTGTTTCTTGTGCACTTTTAACTAGCATTTAGATCATTTAAAAGAAGCATTTGGACATATGCGCCGCGCTTTGCTTAAGCTAAAACCATCTAAGTTTGCTTCTTTAAAACTAAGATGGTATTATTAAGCCATAAAGTTAATCATGATGGGATTTTACCCTTATCTAATAAGATACAAGCTAGTCTGGACATGCCTGTTCTAAAAGCTTGCACGATATTCAAGTGTTTTTAGGGATGGTTAAATATTACAACAGTTTATCCCCCATTTAGATGAGATTTTGGAGCCTTTAGTTTATTTATTGCATAGAGAAAGTTCCTTTCTTATGGGAAGAATTGCAACAACAAGCTTTTGATCTTATGCGTCAAGCTTTATTTAGTGCTCCAATTTTAGCCCATCATGATTTTTCAAGTCCTTTTAACTTATTTACCAATTCCAGTGATGTAGTATTGGTGCTATTCTGTCTCAGCGTGATTACAACCTGGTAGATCATCTCATTGTTTATAGTAAAACCTTTTTTAAAGCAGAACGCAATTAGCATTACTGAGAGGGAATGCCTCACAGTCCTATCCGCCATCAAGCATTTTCTCCCTTATCTCTATGGCAAACATTTTACTATCATCACGGATCACGCTTCCTTAAAATGGTTACAACAAATGAAAGATCCTGATGGATGCTTAACTAGATGGGCGTTAAAGCTTCAGAATTATGACTTTTCAATTTAACATCACACTGGAGCTATGCACCTAAATTCTGATGAACTTTCTCAATTACTTATACTAACTTTATTCACTGCTGAGGATGATTGTATCTATGATCTAATTGGCAGAACTGAACTCAGGTATGGTGAATCTAATGACGTATTAGCTAAGCTACAATCCTTAACTAAGAATACTCAAGTTAAAGAAGGTTCTTTATATAAGAAGTTGGAATCTACATTGGTGTCTTATATTTGGACTTCTGTGAGGACTGATGATATTATGGAGGCTCATCAAACTGTAGGGCATGGAGCTGTTGCTAAGACTTTATAGTGATTGAAAAGACATTGTTATTGGGATAACATACTGGAAACTGTTCACAATGTGTTGGAGACTTGTCTCATTTTCCAACAACAGCGTAGAGGAAATCCAAGTACCAAAACAAATTTGTGGGACTTTCAGTTCCTTTTTCCACTATGAGTATTAATGTGGTAGGCCCTATCCCTACTGCTACTTAATAAAATCGTTATATTATATTAGCTATCAATCATTTTACCAAATGAATTGAAGCTGTCTCTGTTTCCACTATCACCGCTAAGGCTACTGCATCCTTCTTTTTAAGCAAGTTTTCTCCCAGTATGGTAGCACAAAAGTTCTATTATCTGATAATGGTACCAACTTTGTTTCACAGGTGGTATCTGAGCTTACTAAATTAATGGGTACCTATCAGTTGTTTACAGCTCCTTACAATCCTTCCACTAATGGTGCAGTCAAATGAGAAAATGGTACCCTTGAAGCCATTCTTCAAAAGATGGCCTCCAACAATTCTAGTAGATGGAATCTCTACTTACCTAGTGCACTGTTAGCCTATAAGGTTAGCTATCATCATATTATTGGAATGTCTCCCTTCAAGGCTCTTTACGGTTGGGATCAAATTTTACCTTCAAGTGTACAACCTATACTTGATGCTTCAACCCCAAATCTAATGATCTAGCTATGGGGATGGCTGATGAAATTATCAGAGTACAAGCCTTAGCTTTGAGTTCTCTTGTTGCTACAACTTTAAAAGAGTGAACTAGAACCAATGCTATTTGACCTACTTTACCTGAATCAATTTGGGGATTTTAAAAATTTATTGTTTCTGGCTATTATCAGAAAATAACACCAATAAACATTTTACTGAACAGGTTAGGTTCTTGTGCAGCCCTCCGCGTTGTATAGTATTTGATGTTATCAGTTGATAATAGCATGATGACTATTATCTGTAGTTGAGTGGATTTCTTAGATCTTGGCCCAACGCTTAGCCAGTATTCCTGCTCAAAATACTTGAGATGTCTTGATATAGGGATTTGTTCCCTTGTACTGTCCATCTCAAAATTTTCTCTGAGATTTTAGGGTAACAGTCTCTTCAGTCCAACACACAGTCAGCAGCAATCCCCAATTGTTTCTCCTTCTTCTATATATTCCCTTTCAGATCTTTACTCTTTTCCTAAAAGAGTCTCCCAATTGTCAAACACAGCAATAATATCCTTAAGAAAAATAGAGCAATTGAAAGCTGATGATAGTTTACTACTTAAACTATATACTAGATGAAAACTATAGAACTATATAACTCTATTCTAAACTCTGGATTTACTATAACACGTTCTTTATTACAAATGAATTCTAGGAATTTATAGTGAAGATTCAGTTGTTTAACCCTCACTTGACATCTCTTTAATGAAACGGCAGCCGTTTTTTTGAATCACCCATCCTCATCTCAGTAGCGATGGTCTTCCTCATCCTGGCTAGGATTCCGTTGTTGGACATCCTCAAGACCTAAATGGAAAGAGTCAGAAAGTGTGTCCCTAACGTATTCCTCTTGATCCAAGTGAACCAACAATATTTGGCTAGCAACCTGCTTAGGTAATGGGACTTGTTACCCATTAAGGCAGGTCATGAACCAACAGATCGATTTTCTAGTTGCAGGTGGCATCACTAGCCTCAAACTTACTACTTATATATCCAATCAATCAGTGATGAAACCTGACCAATCCCAATCTTTATACCTGATTGTTAATCACTATCAGATGCCCCTATTTCATCAGCAAATCCACCCAATGAGATCTTAAGCATTCATCCAGATCAATCCCAATGGATATGACCAGGCAGATATCCCAAAATCCCCTGAACATAGTTACTCTGAAATTAGGGTCCACCGATTTCCAATTCACCTCACAATAGGGAATTATCCCCTAGCTATTCCTGGTAATCTAGCAGGCTGGAAATATGGGCAAAAATCCTAACACATCCCCCGCTTGCCTAGATTTCCAGCGAGAAAAGGACCAGGGCATGAGAACACCGCTTTGGACACTTGGTCAAATGCTTCTTTTGCTCAAGCAGAGTACAATCATCATTACTCAACTCTGCTTGGGATGACCTTTGGCATGCAGCTCTCTTCCTCTTCCTCATTGCTACAACCTACTCAAAGTGCAGTCTCCACGATCTTCTGTCATGCTGGGCTGAATGATTTACTCATGATAATATTATTCCCAGGATCTAGTTTTCCCTCCATCAGGGCATATGACCCACTGTCATATTCAGGATTCTTGATCCAGCATCCTCAATTTCCTGATTTTCTCCTCATCCTTAACAGGAGACTCTTGCCATCAATTTTTGTTTTGCAGCACAAAGTAAGAATGATTATTTATGTTTGCCCTTGTTATTTTTCTCTTATAACCTCTTGGCTCATGTCATTCTTAATTCTTCTCTCTGGAGAGCTTATCCCATTAATTTTGTGATTAATTTCTCCAAGATTGGAGCTTAATGGATTGTAGAGTGCATAATGTCGACTTCCATATAAGTCTGACATCCCCCTCTTGTCCAGCTCATATGTCAAATTCCAAGTTGCAGTATCAACAGCTACTAAACATTTTGTCTGATCAAGATCTTCAGTTCTTCCAGCAGATGAGTCAGGATTCATGCCAGAACATCTTCTATGGTCCTTCCAGGACTCATATGCCTATTCTGGCACCAGTGGCTAGTCTTTCCATCGAATTACTGGAAACAGTAACCAATTTCTCTTTAAACAAGCTAGCAATAATTTCAAACAACTCGTGGCTGATTCTTCCCCTGTTGTCAATTCCAGAGTTGGATTTTGAAACTTCCTGGATTCAGCCCCTTTTGCAGATGCGCCAAACATCATCATGGATGCTCCTGAAATTATGCCTTTCGCTCTTAATCACTCTTTCCTTGCCAGGTTGGACTCGCTTCCTGAGTTCCTCTTCTGACTCAGACAATACTACAAACCCACTGTCTTGGCTACCAAGCTCACCATCAGTAACAGTATTCATTTTGAACTCCCCTACGCCGAATTATGGGCCCAAGTTACTGAGTCTTTGTCCCTAGCGCTGAATCCCTCCAACCTTGAGAACATCCTATATTGGGATACCGCCGCTTATGCTCTTCACTTTGCCAGCCAAGTTCTTTAAAGTTGGTCCATGAATCTTCCAGCCTCTCCCAGGTTCCACTGTTCATTCAGCTTCAGCTTCCAAGAAGCCCATAGTCATTGCTTTCAGGATGCCATTTGCGCCCTGCATGACTATCTCATCTCCAGTGCTTCCCATTGGTAGCTTCCACTGATGGCTTTAGTAGGGGGCATGATTCAGCAACCCCCATCCAGTATCCCTTGTTTGCCGCCAGCCCATATGTACAGTCTCTTGACAAAGCCCATCGTCAGGCGCTCAAGATTAATCTTCCAGCTCCAGTACCATATCAGGATTACTTGGGGCTATTTGCTGACTGCCTCTTTCTATACTGTTTCTTTCCTCCCCACTCCAGGGTTTTGCGTCTGGCTTCTTCCAACATCTCAATTTCCCTTCCCCTAGTCACTTTCTCTTAGGGATCTGCATCCGCTCAAAGAATTTGGTTTTGTGTAGGTCTAGCGCTCAATAGCATCCAATCTTACATCAATTTTCAATGGGCTATTCATTCCTACCGCAATCCATCCTCCCTCCCCCAAGAGGTGACATAGGCGGAATCATCCTCGTATCAAAGATAATCAATAAAAATAAAAAATTATGAAGGTATATCGATTTTTTCTATGTGGTTTGTAATCTTTTTTCCTAATATATTTTTATCAATCTTTTATTTTTTTCTTCTTTTTCATGATACTTGACCTTGTTTCAGTTCAGCACTCCATCTTTCTTTATTTTTCCCCCAAACTGGGTCCTAGGTACTTAAAACCTACCAGTTTTCTATGGTTCAGAGGTCCTTTTTTTGACTTGACCTAATCATCTGGACATGACCAACTTAATGGTTCATTGGTCCTTTTTGTCTCTTTTATTTTTCATCAATCTATCGCTTCAAAGACTTATCATAGATTCAATTTACAACTCTTCCATCCAAGAGAGTCTTGATGGAGTAGGCGTCAGTTGCCGTCTTGGTGATGATTTCAAACGGACCTGACCACAACGCATCTAGTTAGTTTCTTCTTCTGAAACCATGCATATCGCAATAGGAAACTCTTTTGCCTATTTGATATTCTGGTAAGGCTGGTCGGTTCTTATTGTCCATAAATTTTTCTTGTATCCTTTTCTTCAACATAGTATTAAATGCTTGCTATTGCATATCAATTAGTATATTCATCAGTCAGTTCAAAAACTGTTCAGCACTCATCCCTTATGTTGGTTCCACCACCAAATATAAAATTGGTGGCAACGCGGCCTTCCTCTCATATAGCAACTCAAACAGCATTTTTCCCATTGCTGTATGATGACTGATAATGTAGGCAAATGTCACCAAACTCAGGTATGTTCCCCACGCAGAAGTTCTTCCTGTGACCAGCTTTCTCAGCATTACAGCCAGCGTCCCAATAACTCGTTCTGCCAGTCCATTTTGTCTCCAGCTGGTAGGGTACAGACATGACTCCCCAAATTCCCATTTTTTGACTTAATTGTGGGATCACATGATGTAAAAATTTACTAGTTAGGGTTAATATTGGCAATAACCCTAGTAACCTTTTTAATGCACAGGTTTGGTTTCCTCTTGCACTTTGTCACATTGTATAGTAGATTATTGTCTGATAATAGTATGACAACTATTATCCATAGTTGAGTATAAATTATTATATTTCAGCCCAACGCTCAGCCAGTATTCCCAATCAAATACTTGTGATGCTGTACTTGTAGAAATTCGGTCCCTTGCTCTGTTCAACCTTGTCTTGCTGAGATACCCTGGTGACAGTCTCTTTGGTCCAACACACAGTTGGCAGCTATCCTCAATTGTGACTCCTTCTTCTCTAGATCCCCGCTCAGATCTTTACTCTTTTCTCTAAGAGTCTTCCAATTATTGCACACAGCAACAATATCCTTGAGACAGAACAGCACAATGGAAGCTGATGATAATTTACTCTTTAAACTATATCCTGAATGAATAACCTAGAACTATATAACTCTGTTCTCATAATTACTCCTTTATTATCTGATTTTTTATTATAGTGAACCCATTGGAATTTATAGTGAGGATTTGGTCATCTAACCCTCAGTTGACAACTCTTTGATGAAACGGCAGCTGTTGCCATTTAATCACCCATCCTTGTCTTAGCAGTGATGGTCTTCCCCATCCTGGCTAGGATTTCATCATTGGACATCCTCAAGACCTAAGATGGAAAGAGTCAGAAAACGTGCCCCCAACATTTTCCTCTTGATCCAAGCAAACCAACCATATTTGGCTAGTGACCTTCTTAGGAATTTGTATTTATTACCCATTAAGGCAGGTCACACATCAACTGATCAATTTGCTAGTTACAAGAAGCATCACTCGCCTTGCAACTTTATATTCATTCCCAATCAGTTGGTGATGAAACTGGACTGATCCCAATTGGTACACCTGATAGTTTATCACTATCAGATGCCCCTGTTTTGTTGGCAACTCCGCCCAATGATATTAAGTATTCATCCAGATTAATCCCCAATGAATAAGACCAGACAGATATCCTAAAATTCCATGAACGTAGTTACTCTGAAACTTGGGCCAACCGATTTCCAATTCGCTTTACCTTAGGGAATTTTCCCCTAGCGATTACAGGTAATCTAGCAGGCTGGGAATATGGGCAAAAATCCCAACACAGGAGACATGAAATTTGTCCCATTGTCGCTCAGCAGGACCTGTGGGCATCCATTTCAGTATACTAGTTGATCTAGGATGAACTTTGCAGCACTGGTAACATCTACTTTTGCCAGGGCCTTCATCTCTATCCATCTTGTCAGATGATTGATCACAACTATTATGTACTAACTCCCCCTGTGCTCATTGTCAGCGGTCCCATCACATCAATGGACACCATATGCCAAGCAAATTCAGGGCGGACCAGTCAGTATCCAGTCATATTCTTATGTGGTTTGTGCAACTGGCACTCCACACAACAATCTATTTAGTCCGCAACATTATAGTTGATTATCTCAAAGTAGTAGTACTGGCGAATATGATTAGTTGTTTTTCTTAGGCCTCCATGCCCAACAACCTTATAAGTGGCTTGAACAATAGCTGCTCTTTCCAAAGGCTTTGGGAATATAAATTAATTCCTATTAATCATCTTAAACACTTGTCCATCCATGGTCTTGGTGTTTTCCATTGCTTTGCAAAGCGCACCTTGGATTTCTCAGAGCACGTTCCCAATTTCTCCATCAACCATTCTCTGGAATAACTCATCCGCCTGTGGGTATGTCATCTGGACCATTATTAACCATGATAAGCCATCCACATTCTAATGAGAAGCCCCCGCTCAGTGGACAATCTTGTAATTGTAAGCTTGTAGCTTAAGCACCCATTGGGCCAGTCGTCCTTCTGGTTCTCTCAAATTATGGAGCCAACTCAACGAGGAGTGGTCTGTCACCACTCTAAATTGCATTCCATGGATGTACACCCAAAACTGCTTACAGGTATAAATGACCATAAGGCATTCACGCTCAGTTATGGTGTAGTTCCTCTTAGCAGCTGAGAGTGTCTGACTCACATATACTACCAGATGTTCATCCCCAAGTCCATCTACTTGGCTTATTATGACGCCAATTGCTGTCAACAAATTATCAGTTTGTATAATAAACTCTTGAACAAAATTTGGATATTTCAAAATCAGAGAATCTATTAGGTACTAACATAGCTCATCAAAGGATTCCTGTGCTCTTCATTCCATATGAATTCTTTTTTCAGATCCTTCAACAAATGGAATAAGGGCTCAGCTATTCGGGCTAAGTCCCAAATAAATCTTCTGTAGTATCTGACCATCCCAAGGAACACTTGTATGTCTCAGATATTCTTTGGCACAGCCATCCGTTCTATGGCTTCAATCTTCTGGGCTTGCAGCTGAAATCCACTAGAGTTGATCATGAATCCCAGATAATCCAACTCTTTTTTAAATAAGTGACATTTCCTCAGCTTAATCTTCAGATTAGCCATGGACAGTCTCTTGAATACTTCTTCCAAGTGGTGTATGTGGTCAATAAACGTCCTACTGAACACATTGATATTGTCCAAGTATACCAGGATGCATGACAACTTCAAGTCATTAATTATAGTATCCATGGCCCTCTGTAACGTTGCAGGCGCATTACATAGACCCTGGGGCATTCTTATCGGTTGGTATAGCCCCTGCGCAGTAGTAATTGTGCATTTTTCCTGATCTTCTTTTGGCAAGTCAATTTGCTAATATCCTGAGATCAGATCCATTGTGGAGAAATACTTTGTTTCTCCCAATTGATATAGCGCATTGTTGATTCTTGGTAGGGGATATGAATCCTTCTTTGTATTTTATTCAGCTTTTGGTAGTCGATCACCACCCAATAGTAGCCATCTTTCTCTTTTTTTTAGTACTAGATGGTCCCAACCCAAAGGGGGGATTCATCAATGTAGTAGCCATCCTTTTCTTTTTTTAGTACTAGATGTAGCCATCCTTTTCTTCATGATTAGAATTGGACTTTCCCAGGGACTCAACAACGGAACTAGAAGTCCATGCTTCACTAGTTTGCTGATTTCATCTTCCACTACCACTTCAGCCACTTTTGACCATCGAATTAGTCTCATTCTTATCAGAAAATTTTCCCCATCATTGACCTTATGGATCACATCTCTCGCGCATTTAAATCATGGTCATCCTGAGTGAATACTTCCTGATACTTTTTTTCACAATTTGAGCACCTCCTCTTGCTGTCCTTTCAGAAGATCAGCGAGTTTCTCTCAATCAACCAATAGGTTGATACTCTCAGTTACCCCAGCCAGTAACTCCATCTCATCAAGGATGGAATTTCATCAGTTCAGCCATTGGAATTTCTCATTGCTTAGGATTAAAACTCATAGACCATAAAAATCGATATTTTATATGTTTTATATGTTTTATATAACTTTTTGTATTTTTCTTTTGCAATGGGACTTGCAACCTACAAAAAGGTTCAGAGGTCCTTCTTTTCCTCTTCATCCAAACTGGGTCCTGGTTAACTCTGACCTACCAGTTATCATTGTTCAAAATCTTATTTTCTTAATATTTAACCATCCATTTGGTTCAGTGGTCCTCTTCTAGGACTTGACCAAAATCTCAGGACATAACCATTTAATGGTTTAGAGGTCCACTGGGAACATTGCAAATATTTTCTCTTAGGCTCAATACTTCTGATTAGTATTGACCTTCTTCACTATATTTGACCAGAAGTGCTGTCTCTTCACATATAGGCTACTATTACTGACTCTGGCAATACTCTTGAATATATTAGGCCTTGGATCCCAACTGATTATTTATACAACAGGTCCTAATTTCATCTCATATTTTGGCAACTGATGCTTGGATCCTCTTATCTCATTAGCCAACAGTTCCATCTTATTGTTCATTTTGTTTTTCTCCTGAAAACAATTTTTGGCTATCATTGTCATCCTTAATTACACAGGTCGTTCTGGCCTCATTAGCTTCATCCAGTTTCCCCTAACTTGATGAACTCTTCTCCAGCAACTTATGATCATTGCTTGAGTGTCATTGAGTCAAATGATTCTCTCCACTATCTTTGATCAATCATTTCTTATTTTGATTTCATATCTTCATTGGTATGGCAATCCAGTACTCATAATTGATTGCTTCCTATTTCACCAAATGCCTCATCTAAACACTCACTCCTTAGGACTATTTAAAGCGGACTCAATTTCAACATGCGTTGATCCTGCTATTCCTCAAAACTATTTCCAGCGGACCCAATTTCAACCCAAGTTGGCCCTGCTGTTACTTTACATCTCAAGTAGATGTCCAGGGGAACAGGTTTCCTTGCAGCACTAGATAGTTCCATATCTAGGCTGCAAGTCCTTTTCCCTGAACTTAAGTATTTTCAATTTGCTTCACTTGGAGCTCCACTTCTGAGCTGGATGAACGCCAATGAACGTGATTCACTTCACATTCAATCTTCATTAAAGTTATTTCCTTATTAACTTATTTACAAAATTAGAAACATCTTCATAAGACATCATGTTCTAAGACATCTTACTCAACTACACCCCCTGTAGTGAGCACCAAGATTTTAAAAATTTATTGTTTCTGGTTATCATCAGCAAATAACCCCAATAAACTTATTACTGCAAAGGTTTGGTTCTTGTGCAATCTGTACACAGTAAAGTATTTGATATTATTGGTTGATAATAGTATGATGACTATAATCCATAGTTGAGTGGAATTCTTAGATCTCAGCACAACGCTCAGCCAGTATTCCTGCTCAAAATACATGAGATGTCTTGATATAGGAATTCATTCCCTTATATTGTCCAACTCAATCTTCTCTGAAATTCCCTGGTGACAGTTTTTTTTGGTCCAACGCACAGTTGGCAGTAATCCCTGATTGTTTCTCCTTCTTCTCTAGATCCCCGCTCAGATCTTTGCTCTTTTCCTTAAAAGAGTCTTATATTTATTGCACACAGCAATAATATCCTTAGAAAGAATAGAACAACTGAAAGCTGATAATAGTTTACTAGTTAAACTATATACCAGATGAAAACTATAGAACTATATAACTCTGTTTTAAACTCTTGTTTTACTATAACATATTCTTTATTACAAGTGAATTCTAGGAATTTATACTGGGGATTCAATCATCTAACCCTCAGTTGACACCTCTTCAATGAAACGGCAGCTGTTGCCATTGAATCACCCATCCTCATCTCAGCAGCGATGGTCTTCCCCATTCTGGCTAGGATTCCATTGTTGGATATCCCCAAGACCTAAATGGAAAGAGTCAGAAAACGTGTCCCTAAAGTTTTCCTCTCAATCCAAGAAAACCAACCATATTTGGCTAGTGACCTGATTAGGTAATGGGACTTGTTACCTATCAAGGCAGGTCATGAACCAACATATCGATTTGCTAGTTGCAGATAGCATCACTAGCCTCACAACTTACTACTTACATTCCCATTCAGTTGGTTGTGAAACCCAATTAATCCCAATTGGTACACCTGATAGTTAATCACTATCATATGGCCCTATTTTGTCAGCAAATTTGCCTGATGAGATCTTAAGAATTCATCCAGATCAATCCCTGATGGACACAACCAGGTAAATATCCCAAAATCCCCCAAACATAGTTACTCTGAATTTAGGGTCCACTAATTTCCAATTTACCTCACATTAGGGAATTATTCCCTAGTTATTCCTTGTAATCTAGCAGACTGGGAATATGAGCAAAAATCCCAACAGGGATCTTATACACTTTTATCATCATAGACCTGGAGGATGGATTCACAAACTTGATACCTTATGGGCTGGTCCTTACCATATTATTTATCATCAGGGTATTGAATACTCCATTTCAGATATTGATACTAAAACTGTTATCAATAGATTTCATAGTAGGTTTCTTTGTAAAATCATGCCCCCTAGGCAAGATCTTGATGGGGGCATTGTTGAAAATATAACTGCAATGACAAAATCTAACCAAGATCTAGGTTTATTGTCTCAGTCTAATAAAATCTTAAAAACCCTGTCAGAGATATCTAATTTTCAGTTAGACCAACTATTGACCCTTCAGAGTTATTAGCCTCCTCTGAAAGATGAGGCTAAGCAATCCAAAGGGGCTAATCCCTCCACAAGAAGGTCAATCCCATCTAATAATAACTTTATCAGATCTGTCCATCACAAGTATATTAATAATAATCAAAAATATCAGTACTCAATTAGAAAAAGTTTTACCTCAGTTGAAGCATGAAGATCCTCATGAAGGACTACCAAATCTACTCCTATAAATATTCTTCATTTTTAACTAATCTAGTACTACCTATTTTGTCTCATGAGCTCTATTTTGGTCAATTCATAACAAAGTTCAGTATTCCAATTGAAATTTATTATTGTAATAAACTTAATAACTTTGTTGCCTTGTTTCCACCTTTGCTAGAGCCATGAAATAAATAATTTGTAGCCTTCATAGCACCTGAATATTGCATTTCTTCACAAAATTCCAATAGTTTCCATGAGTACATCAGCTTTTGCTGTCCAAGAAAACACACGCATGACTCCATTTTCCCCATTTCTCATATATAAGGCAACTGCTTCTGGAAGGAGCAGTTGTCAGTCCATTTTTTCTTTTAGTTTCAATAAAGTAAATAATTACCAAAACATACTCTGAGACTCTGTCTCTTTTTCCAACATACTATCACTTAACCCAGCCAAGTACACAGTGATCTGCATTTTAGGGATAATGGTTGTTGAGCGGGCCCTCCAAGCTATCAATCTGGTGATTCACATATGGTGATTGCACTGATGAAAAAATTTTGACATAGGTGTGCAACACCAATACACTGCTTCTGAAGAGTTTTTAAATCTGCCAAACTCTCCACATCAATTTTCTCCTCCTTTGGCTTCTGATGGATGAGCTACAGGTCTACCTCCCACTTCACAGAATAGTCAAAGAATTTGGACTAATCTGCACTATGATCCACTGGTTGTTTGGCACAATTTGTGCAGAATGAGGCCATCTCTGCTAATTGAGATCTCCATTCAGAGGTGAGAAACAGCTGCCTTTACAACCATGAGGTGGTATTCAGGCACTGGACTATCTGGGCCATCTTGCCAAGGGCCAATCTGACCTAAACCAATTTATAAAATTGATCCGCCATCCCAGCAACGTCCCCAACCCCTCAACCCAATGCAAAACCCCTCAACTGGTGCAAGGCAAAGCCCAAGGCCTCCTGACAGTCAAATTGATTTGACTCAATCCATGAACCCAATCATATTTCCAAGATTTTGAAATTTCAAATTATTTTCAGAGTTTTTATTATGATAAAACAATATTAAAAGGTTCAGAATAGAGCCCAAAGGTCACCAACCGAAAACCCAGGAGGATTGGTCATCCTCATTGTCTCTCATCCTTGGGATATGCTCCAGCAAGACCCACGGTTGCCCCCATTGCAGCCATTTGGTTTGGTATGGAGCCTTTGGTTGTTCTTTAACTTTTATTTCTCTCACAAGAATCATAGGGGATCCCTCCTATAATTGGTCAAGACTGCTATGCCATTTGTATTCTGGGCTTTCCACTGGGTTATTACACACCCATATTGGAAGCTCAGTCTTACTTTGATTAGCAGATTCCATGACAAAACCTATTTTAAATATTTACCACCTTACTTATAGCAAAGATCAAGTTATAAGTTCCACTTTAATACCTCAACCCCATTTTATAGCTGCATCCACACCTGTGCTCTCATGTTATGCTAAGCTTTTATGCCTTGGATGAGTTAAGTGATCCTCCTGATCTCCTTCACCCTCTGCCATAGTTGGATAGCAGTTTACCACTTAAACTTTGATTAGAAAATTCTAGTTTTTTTCAGTTCAAGTGATCTTTATGTCTCATTTTGTGACCATTATATTCTTTTTTAGTTTATGTTTGCTCTTTTTAGTTTTAGTAATATTCATCCCCTTATTGTCTTATCTTGAATATTAAGTGAAGACCAAGTATAACATATATGGCCTTTTTAGTGGAGAATTGCTAAGAGAGAATTTCATTATGGGGAGCTATAAAGTATAACCTCAGCTGAGATCCAGACTAAAAAGGGCTATCTGCTATTTATAAATTAGTATGGTGATCTTATATTCCCAGTATTTAAGAAACTCCCTTCATGGTTAGTAAATATAAGATTATTGCTTAATAACAAAGATATTTATTTAATTTATATTCTAATAGTATTGACTTAATTGCGGTCTTGCTAAAATCTTAGAAATGTGACTATTAATATAGGAGATTTTTAATCCCTGATTTTAGAAAATATATGTACAATAATATGGTTATTATAAAAAGAACCGTTTATACAACCCAACTTATAGACAAAGTTCTTCTGTTATTTTTAAAAACTTAATTGGAAATCTAATGACTAAGCAATTAGATTTGGTTATTAAATTTATGAGTAATTCTATTGAATTCATATTACTAAGAGATTGATAAAAGTTTGGCCTAACAGTTTTTTCAGTTTAGAAACTCTAAGTTGAGTAATACTTTTATACCTTTTTTAGGACCCTATAAAGATATTAGTTTGATAAGTCATTTTATTTATTTTCCTCATATCATCCTGTATAATATTACTACTAAAAACCAGTTATTTTCTTAGATTACTTTCATATTAATTACTTGTAAATTTATAGTATTTGTTGGCTTATATGATTAACTGTATGTTATACATATATATATTCAACCTTTGTATATAATACCATTGCCACCTCTAGACTTATATTAGTTTATCATTTTTGGACAGGCTAACCTAAATATAGATATAAAAATTAAATAATAAGTGTACTAAATATTTTATATGAATCTTAAATTTAAAAATAAATTTAAATAGTTAAAATAGTTTTGGAGTTTATTTTGAGTTTTAATAATTTGACAAGGATTTTGGCTAGCTAATTTACTAATTGACTAATATAAGTCTAGAGGTGGCACCCTGATCTATATACAAAGGTAAAAATTAAATGTTTACTATTAGTATAGTTGTTAGATAGTTTAACTGAATATAGTATATATCTCTTGGGACCATCTAGTACTAAAAAAATATAGTATATATCTCATCTAGTACTAAAAAAAATATAGTATATATCTCTGGGATATCTCACTTTAATCTTTGTATTTATAGCTGAAGTTCTTATGTATTTTCAAACAATATCTAGACTACCATTTTGTTAATATAGAAAACAATATAAAGTTAAATACTATCTATATATAGCCAAATATAGTTAAATTTATATCTACAATAGATTAAAATTTACTATTGTCTTACTAAAATTGTAGTTCAAATTGTAGCCTCTAAATTAAAAAAAAGAAAAAATAAATAATCTAAATAAAATGACTTTATGTATAAATAAAGTACAAGTGGTCAATCTATATTCAGATGGTTACTTGTTTGCATATCTAGATATAAAATTGCAAATTACAATATATTTAAATTTTAAACTTTATTCGAGGTGGGCCAATCTGGGGATGATACCGCAACAATTAAGGGGAATTGAAGAAATAGGAAAGGAGGATAAAACCTGGAAAGCCTTTATGCGCAGCGTATGATAGGCCAGGAACTCCATGGACCACCTTGCTATTCACTATCTTGGTTCAGGGTATTGGTATACAACAAAACTTGCTTTTATTAAAATTTGTACTTTGAGAATAGCTGGTATAACGTTAGCATAAGATAGATAAATAAGTGTTTTGAAATTAAATATCTATTTAGAGCCAAATCTGATCTAAAAAGTTAATGATTATCAAATAAATCACTACATTGAAATATAATAATGAATGAATAACTAGTTTATTAAAATATTATCAATATATATCTTTTAGTGAGAAATGGTAGCATAGAGTGGTGGTTCCTGCTCCACTCTGGGTTAGGTTTCGATTGACACAAGTTCAAAACCAGCACAAGCTAAAAAAACTCAGCGTGATATATTTGTCCCAAGGTTGACCAGCCTCATTTACTTTTAGTATGTATCTTTTAGCATAGTATCTTCTAATTGGGATAAGCGGTACGCTTAGTGCCGCTAACATTTAAACATGTTACCAAATTTATATTTAAGTGCATGATTTGAATGGCTCTCATTATCCCTAAAGAAATTCAATTATTGAATACGGTATCACAATTGTCATAGTTGAGTTAAGGCTATTGAAAAGGATAAACTAAGAGATGTTTATCCAATCATAATAATGACTAACTCTAAGATGGTTTACCCATCTGAGAAATAGCTTAATTAAGAACAGATAGCGGTTAAATAACTCAGCTTCAATACCAATCCTGTTATTTGTAAAAAGATACCACAAATATTAACTGAAGAGCTTCTATAGATAAGCTATAGTATCGACGCGTAGTAAATGATTCAGAAGAGTTAAACCTTGGGGATAGTGATATTAGACTAATAAGTCAAACAAAATTTTGAAGGGGTTGCTCCAAGAAATCATTGGTTTACATCTGATGCATTGACAGCTTGCTGCTGTCTAAATAACTCTGATGGATCAAAAAGGGCTGATACTGGTTAAACCAAAACTCCTTAAATCTTACGGATTAGCTGCAACGGAAACTTCACAGGATAACTTTGATGTTAGCTGAACCTTGTTATCGTTACCTCTGGTTAATGAGTTCAACTGCCATCTATTTTTTGATTTTTAGCTATTTTAAAAATGGGTTGGCTGAGATCATTTTTAATCGATAGAATTTAATGCGGGTTTAAATTATTATGATTAATTCATTTGAGTTAATGCTGACTATTAGATTTATTTTATTTATGCATATTTAAAATAAATGAATAAAGTCCAATTGTAGCTTATGATTTGTAGATATTTAGATAAATACGTTGATTTATATAGCGGATAGCGTACGATAGTTATGGCAAATTTAAATCTGTATGTGGTTTGACTTGATATTAAAGGATTTCCGGATAAGCGTGTGATTTGATTGATTTTCAAACTTAATATCGTATCAGACAAGCCCTAAGCCTGAGAAATTTAGGGTTTGTAGTTAATTTGAGCAATTCAAGTTTTGGTACAACACTTTTTTACTTCAAGTACCGAAATTCAAGGCTAGTTGATTAAACCAGTGCTATAACATAATTAGGCGCAATTCGGAATTGAATCCACAAAAAAGGATTAGAATAGCTAATACAACGGGTGTAGCCAGTTTAAAGATAGCCGATAAATTTTATCCAATAAAAACTCAACATAAATTTTCATTTATTAATGAGGAGTTGCAGTTCACATAAATATAGCAGGGAATATCAAATGACGCAGTCGGATCTAGATATTTATTTTGATTGAACCATGCCTGGTTAACTAATTCTCAATTTCAAACGTAATCATACCACTTTATATCATCTGGTAAAAATTACGGTTGAAATTGATAATTATTTAACCTCAATTCGCGGGAAGCAATATTCTAATCGCTCGCTTTTCTCTCCGCAAACCGGCGGAAATTTAGTTTTCGCCATGGGTTTCTTTGAAACAATCGGAGTCTGACTGGGTTGGCATTGAGGTGGCGTGATGAGGTCAGAGATTAGATTGGGGTTGTAATTGATACCTCTTATTGGTACAGGATGGTATGCGGATTAAATTTGATTGTCCAATTGCGAACTAAAGGGAGGATGTATAGGAGAAAAGAAAATCGGGAAAGGATTTGATAACGGGCAGCCGTTGAGGACCATTGCAATTTAAAGCGATAGGTTGGACCTTGGTTGAGTTGGATGCAGACATGAAATACCTTCTGATATTCTATCGTGAATGTGGCGGTAAGGAGCGGCGTCTGGTTTATTAATAAAGTAGATATTGTCAGTTACGCATCAGTAAGTGTTGGTGGTTTGCTGGCGGTGTTGGGGCTGGGGCTGCTATTGGCCAACACCCGCTTTAAACGCCTAGCCGAATTCATCTCGACTGGGTTTGTAACTGGAGCCATGGTCTTTGGGACAGGGTGTCTGTTACACTATAACATGGTGGACGCCAGTGATACGTTCGCTCCAATACTGCTAGCCCTAGTGGTGTTGGTGGCAGTATTGATCGGTTTAGGCAGTTCGATGATGGTGAGCTTTGTGCCGCTACTTCGCTACTTGGGGCCTTTTATGCTCGGCATGTGTGGCGGCTTCTCTTTGCTTAATCTATTTGCGTTTGTTATTGACTCTGACGTCGTCCTCTTGATTTGTGCTGTACTGATGGGAGTGATTATCGGAAGTATGACTCACGTATTCAAAGAACCTATGGAGGTCGTCGTCGTGCCATGCTCAGCCACCTTGCTGCTTGTGCTTGGGACTATGGCAGTGTTAGAAGGCGCCCTGTTACTTACCCGCTCTATCTCGTACGCCCAGTTCATCTCGTATACGGTTTCAAAATATCAAATCATAATTTCGCTTGCCATTCTTCTCCCAAATATCTATTACCATTACCGTGAGTACTATCTTAAGAGGGAACAGTTTGAGATTACGGCTTCTTCCGGAGGGCAATCTCAAATCAAGACATAACTTTAAATATCTATGCATTTTTACAGCTGTTTATTAATTTAAAACATACTCTTGCATTCTTTTTACGCTAGCTTTAAGCCTGCCACCGCCCAAGCCAAAGCTATCCGCCCTTCGGCCTAGAGTTCGGGAAAGCAGCGACTCGAGCTCTCAATCCTATATCCAATCAAAATGACGAATTCATTCAAAAGCAATCCACTTTCCCTCGTGTCGTTATCCCTCGCGATCAACCACTACTCAATTTGAAATGGAATAGGTTACCATAGTTTGGGGCCTAGTTTCACTCCAACTCTGAACCACTTTCGCCTTAATTATTACCACATTCCCAAAGTGGCTTCCCAACGGCTTCCACTCCTGCCGAGTTTAAGTCAATTAAAATATGGATTCGTTTGTTGCTAAATTCCACAAGTCTTTATTATCGACTTTAGCCTTAACCATAAACCAAATACAATTTTAGCTACATGATTTTATACCAGCATACACAGGGTTTAGGTTGCCACTTTGGTATAGTTTTTATCCCTTGAATGAACTGATAATCATTTTTAGGCACCAAAGGTAGCCATTAAACTAAGATGGGCTTACAAAGGAAGGTATGAGCTTCGTAGCCAAGTAACGGCAGCCCAAAACAACCGGTGCCGTGACTAAGTTTGGCTTATTGCTTTTTTTGTTTGTTGACAGATCTACTTTGGATATCGCTTTTATCGATCTTTTTTTTAGTAGCTGATCCAATTTGGGATACACTCTTAGTTCGGATATATATTTGACGAACGAACTAACCATTCTTTTCTCCTTCC